>JBBPDE010000128.1:14248447-14262731 GCA_037974605.1 Nannopetersius ansorgii
GTGTGTGTGTGTGTGTGTGTGTGTGTGTGTGTGTGTGTGTGTGTGTGTGTGTGTGTGTGTGTGTGTGTGTGTGCTCCATCATGACAAGGGAACAATTGGAGGCTTCACTGTTAGGAGCCAGCAGTCATAAGTGTCAGCTTTACTTACACACACATCAAGTAATAATCAGCTCATGATGTCCTCTGACAGAGCAAGAGAGACATGCCAGGGTCAGTAGAGGATCAGGAATATCATGTTCTCTTTATCTCAAGACTTAAACACTGAACATTTTAAAACTAGGAAATCTGAGTTCAGATGCTATCTGGAGTTTATGCTCCATGGCATTTTTCACAAATCTGTCCGAGACTATGAGCATTTGGAAAATGTCAGAGGAGAGGGTTACTGAGGCCTGTCGTATTTACCCTGCTGCAAAAACTGTCAGATGCCTGTCATGGCGAATCAAGATCCAACTCCTCTGAGATGTTATTAGGCTAAATAAGAAATTGTTCTTAATGCCTTGCCTGGTAAAATAAAGGTTGTGAAGGATTAATGCATGGACAAGTTTTATTATTTATTATGAAACACAGTGAATTGATATTTACCAGGTAATTCCTAGGTAGTAGCTCAGCCAGTTGAATTCCTGAACAGCCAAATCTCCAGTAGGAAAGTCTACTTTGTCTACAGTCTCCTTTGCAATGCATGTTATAATGTTTTAAAACAATATTAATCACACGAGTAGCCTGTAAAGTTTTCCAAATAATATTAATAAAAAACTCATGTTGTTTTAGTGACTATGTAAACATGATCAGGAAGCAGCAAGCTGGTGGGCTGAAGGGTGGGCCTCCCCCATAAACAGGTGTCATGTTAAGTCTTACAAGCCATCCCATTTTTCTCCTTTACTATTAGTTATGATTTATTAGTTATAATTTTAGTTATTAGTTTATGTATAACAGTGCAGGAGAGAGCCTCTACAGTCAGAGAAAGGTTTGTAAATGCATTCAGATACTAAACTTTTCTTTACTGGCTGGCCAGAACCCATATTTGTATTTTAAAATATAGCCTTTTGTGCATAAGAAATAAACTGATTTGTTTGAATTTTGGACCCACACTCAGGGAGAACAGCTTATATTAATAATAAAATGTCACAATGTCATGTAATGATGTAGGTTTGATACAGTTTCACATGGCTTTATTTCTAAACAAACCAAAAGACTGCTCTGCCACAGCTCAATTTAATGTGTTTATGTTCCAGAATGAACAGGATTTACGCACCACTTTCCATCCTCACAACAGGGGCACGACTACACGGGTCGATCTTGGCCCTGGTCATTGTTTATTCACATCGTTTGTATTCATCTCTTTAGGCAGACGATACAGTTTGAAGATGAAGACATGGTACATAATAAAACAGTTCAGGAAGAGGCACACATTCATCGAGTCTTCAACACTTGTTCAGCACTGATGTGGAAAGAGAGGGCACACCTAGGCTCTTTTTTAGTTTAACTAATGTTGTCTGGTGACATTTTGAGGTTGGGTTCTGCTTCATAGCTATTGATGATTCATCACTTGGACAGTTTAGGTCCTGGTTGATTCGGGTGCTTTTTCACAAGAGTTGGCCAAATGATGTGGATTGAGACCACCTCTCTTTGGGGTCTCAGATCAGTTATTTTCATGCAGCATCTAGGTGAGGGTTTTGAGAAAAACAGAATGAGAGAAGCTGAGGAAAAAAGGGGAAGAGAGAATGGAATGATCACTCTGGTTTGAGTCAGGTGTGCTTTGAGTCAGATCAAAAGCAGAAAGACGTTCTTCTCTTGTTCTGCTCAGACAGGAGAGCTGACGAGTCTAACAATGGAAACACAGCACCACTGAAAAGTCTCAAATTTACTGAGCTGGTCTCTCTTCGATGGTTCACCTGCTTCCTGGCCCATGTAATTAGAACAATGTATAATTCAGAGCTCCACAACATTGCATACACACACGCACACACGTACACACACACACACACACACACACACACACATACACACACACTAACCCAAAACAGACATATGGCCTGCAGAGTCAGATTACTGATAACAACAGCCTCAGGCCCCCGAAATCTTCAGCCACTGTGCGTTCACCATCACTCATCAAGTTTCCTTTGCCATTGGTAGACATTGTTGGCACCTAAAATTGGCTTTACATGTTTCTCCCTGGTGCAGATGGTGAGAGACTTGGTACACAAATAGGGCTAAAACAATTAATTTACAGGGTAAAAAAAGGCCTACAAACTACAACCAACCAAACCACAGCTACTCTTAAAGGACACGCAGTTTACACTGTCATTTATCACAAAAATTATTTTCAGTATGAGCTGATGTTGCCCTTTGAAAAAGCAAAAATATTCACCAAAGCCTCTTGTAATGAATTAAAACGTGGGAATATTTGCCTTCCAAAATATTTGTTTTTATGACCCTAAAACAGAATATGTTCTGTTCACATCAGGCTGACTCTTTAAAGGCCGTCTGTACCCTCGGCACTGACGGAACACACTGAGCTGGTTAACAGCATCTCAACAGAACATGAGACCGTCTCTGATCCCTGCAGCCCCAGAGACCCTGCGATTCACTCAGTCTGCTTTTGCCTGGATCGCATTCGCGAGCTTGCCGTTAAATCGTGACTCGTGTTGAGTTCTCACCCAGCTCCCAAACCCTCAGATATGAGAATCAAAATGTAGAACATGACCACATCAATCATTCACACTGGTAGCATTTAAAATGGGTTTGCTATGCAAAGTTGCTGTACAAGCTGTGAAGAAAAAACATTAATGAGACCTCCTTTTATTCCACTGGTACAGAGAGTAACTGTTTATCCTGTGAGGCAGAGACCAACACATGTGTGATACTGAAGACCAGAGCAGAGCTGACAGCTAACAAAAACAACAAAGCCAACGAAACAGCAGCACCGTGGTTTTAAAATATCAGTTACAGTTACATCTAAAATGTATAGCAGCTTCATTTCAAAACCTGATCTGAGATGCTAAGCAAGGAAACACAGAAAGTTGACACCAGGCCTGTTACAATTATTACATAATCACCAGAATGGAATTGTTTAGTCTGGCTGACTATCATTTTACACAGTGGTAATATTTCACAATCATATTATATTGCAACAGTATAATGTAATTTGGATGCACAGATGTGATGCAAATTAAATAAATAAAAACAGTGCATGCATTCATGTAGGAGTTTGTGTTCATTGTTCATTATGAGTTTGTGTTCATGTGCATTTTATGTCTGTACAATATAGGCTTAGCTACAGATGGGCAATATGAAATGTTATCATTATTTTGATATATTTAGCTATAATGATACAGAATATATTTCTTTAAGTGTACTGCGATATCTTCAATACCATTAGAAAAACACAGCTCAACTGTATTTCCCATTACACAGAGAAAATAATTAGTCCTATTTTATTGGGTTCTGTGCAGTTTGAATGGATGTTGATGGCAAACTGCAAACTTGCACATTTTGTCAATGTTTCTTTTTCATGGCATTAAAGTATCATGATATGTATCATGCTTCATGTAAATGTAATATTTGTGCCCTTTCGTAGCGTTAACTACTTGGCTTATTTACCTAAAGATGGCTTATTTAGACCTGTATCATACCAGCGGCATACAAAAAATAGAAAAGACCAATTGGTCACTGTTTATGAAAATCATCAGCTAAATGTTCTTGGTCCTGACCTGGATATCAAACATACATGTGCATGTGTACACAGACATCTTTTTCTCCACACAGGCCTCAGGGCCGTGGTTTATACCACTATGATAGCAATTAGAAAGATAAAATATACAAAATGTTCTCTGTTCCCAAACATATTTGGTGAATGGACGTTTGGTTCTTGGGTTTTTCCACTGAAGCTGCAGGTCCAGTGTAATCTAATGTAATCTCAAGTAGATCTGCTTATGTAGTGTCTGACACTGACATGACATACTGTTGTCTATAAAAACTACAGAAGCATACTGATGCTTGATTTGAGTTAATACTATCTTTATTAGAGGTAATCATTAATAACCTCTTTATTACAGAAATAAAAATGCCATTAAATATCACCTGTTAATCTTCTGTTAAATTTCTTACTATCCAAACATATAACAAATTGATATAAAATATTTTGGAATGAAACTTGATTTTCACAGAATTATCACTTTAACAGCAAAACTAATCGTCACTTTTCATCTGTGACGACACAGATGTGTCAGGTGTGTAATCTGAGACAGGAGACATGAGGTTGCATATGCAGTCGTGTCCTTACCGCAGTGGCTGTGTCTGGGCACTGGAGAGCCCTTCCTCCGATGGGCCTTTATCTTCTCCCCCCTCACCCCCTCCTCCTCCCCCTCCCCCAGTTGTACTGGCAGTGTGAAGGTGCCGTAGCTCCTCAGGCTGGACGGCGCTGTACCAGTTTTGCTGCCAGTTATCCGGCGTGAGTACGGGGCTGCGTGCCTCCTCCTGACCCTGCGCCACCCCCTGCACAGTCTTCACTATGTTCACAGCATTCACTGGCAGCTGCAGCAGCTTCTGCATGGTGGTCATGCTCAAACCTCAACAAATGAAGACACAGTCTTGCCTTCGGCTGAAAATCCTTTTCACTTGTTGACTTGCCTGAAGGCTTGTTAGTAACATACACACATGCGAAGCTCGGTCAGAAATGCACACTGGTCTCCAGCCGATGTTGCCTCAGTACCGCAAGAAAACTTGGTATGTCAAAAACATTTAGAGATGAAGAAAGAATCCGTTCCAACCTTCTTATGTTATGTATTCTTGGTCCAGACAAAAGATTACACTCAAAATGTCCATTGGAAAATTAAATAGCCATTTTTAAAAAGGTGAACAGATAGGAGAACAGTAATGGACCCAGGGGTTTTCCTCACACCAGCAATGTTGCGCAAGTATAAGAGTTTAGTTCCCACACCTGAAAGGTTGCTCAGCAGTCACAGATGCTGCACACCTGTAGGATTCTTCTCTGTCGTTTCAGCACTCTTGCAGAGGACAGCTCCTCTACTTCTTGGAGAGGCAGGAAAGATCCTCAGCGCTCCGTCAAATAAAGTTTAGGATTCTTCTGAAGCAACAAGTTGCTAGAGTGAGGAATTCCCATTAACAAACATCGAGTCCCTTTGGTGGATCCAACCCTCCAGGGTTAGAGGCAGGGTGAAGGCGTTGCTGAGCCTGATGAAATCTCCTCCACCACTGGGGATATGAGCGAGGGATTGCAGTGTTCAGTCAGGAATGAGAGTGATGGAGGTGTTTTCCGAGTCTCTCTGGGGAAAAAGGTGTTCTCTGTCTGCTCAGAGGCAACGCTGCATGTGAGCTGAGCCCAGAGATGCCTCGACTTCACTCTGCCTCACAGCCACATTAGCACACCCCTCCCTTCCACTCTCCTCTTACAACACCATCACACCATGCCTCTCTCTCCCTCCCTCTCTCTGCTCTTTTCTCTCACCAACACATTTATCTTCCTCCTCCCCTGATCTCTTTCATTCACTCCTGCCACTCCTTCCTCTCTCTCCCATTCCCTCTCTCATACATCTTTTGCAATCCTTGCAGGCTTTTTCTGACTCAGGTTAATCCTAATTCCCTTTCATTTTCTCTCCAACAAAGCATCTCTTTCTTCCCATGTATCTTCCTCTTTCTTTCTTTCTTTCGGGTTGACTCTCTCACTCTCGCTCTCTCCCGCTCTCTCTCTGTATTAGAGTGCAGGCTGGCGTGACTCAGCTATAGTGGCTCTCTTGGAAGAGCTTTCTGCCTCACAGCTTCTTGTTTACTAAGAAACACAAACAGAAAGGTCTGACAGAAATCAAACCTGACTGTTTGATATTAGGGGAATCAGAGAATGTCTCCTGATACAGAATGCAAACCGATCACCTGCACACAGACACACACAGCTCTCTGTGTATGATCTCACTAAGATGGTTGTCCTCTGTTTTGAACTGTAGGTGGCACCATATCAACTTTTTTTAAAAAGCAAAGCAAAGACAGTACAGCTGTTCCGTATGATAACAGCCCCTAATACTAATGTATTTGGATTGTCTTATTGGGATTTTAAGCACAGCATCTAGAATTGGTTTAAGTAACTACAAAACAGACTCTAGTAGAATTGTAGTATTGTGTTTTAGACTTACATGTCTTTGGTATCATGTGCTAGAGTGCTATTCAGCTAAGTGTGTGTGTATACAGTAATCCCCCAGTTTTACGTGCATCAGGAGTTGTTCAGACACACGCAGATTTTTTTTTGAGAACCGAACTCATAGTTTAATGTGAAAATCCCCACAATAACGTGGAAACTGCAAATATCCTGCACCTTTTTTAACTTTTTTGTGGCAATAAATATATTTTTTCTGGATGTTTTCACACACTGCGTTCACCTCGCTGCAGTGTCCCAATACTTTTGTCCCGTGACCTTCCGAGTTGCATATCTTGGTGGGAAAAGCACTCAGGCAAACTCCACAGTTCTCCATTTGGACAACACCACGTTTCCAACTTTGTGGACAGTTTGGAAAAGAGTTTTTTCTATTCCAGCATGACTGTGTCCCCATGCACAAAGCAAGCTCCATAAAGACATGGATGGATGTTTGGTGTGGAAGAATTTGATTGATCCGCACTGAGACCTGACCTTAACCCCATCCAACACCTTTGGGATGAACTGGAGCCAGACCACAGAAATGCTCTACAGAATGAATAGACATAAAGGGGGACCAACACCATATTAAAGCCTATGTCTTTGAATACATTGTCAAAGGGCGTTCCAATGCTTTTGTACACACACACATATATACAGTATTCTAAGAGCACCCACGTATGGTCAAAAACCTTGTTGCCTAAAAATGCCTACTTTAATAGTGTAAATATGCCCCCAAATATGCTTCCAAGACATTTTCATTACATTTTAAACTCATTAGTCTTAAAGAAAATGTAAAGGTTACCCCGTATTTGTACTGTACAGTTTACACTGAACTGTAATTCATGCGTTGTCATTTTCTTTGGTATAAGCCAAACACCCGAGACGCCCAAGACTTTGGTATAACACCCGAGACGCTCCACAGGGGAAATTCTGAACTGCCGCTGCATCAAAGAGCAGCAGCCAGTCGGTAGAAAGAAGAAATAAATAGAATTCTCTCCACAGAACCAAAACATGTATAGTTATTTTATTTATGGAAATATATCTGAAGTTATGTTAATATTTATGTTACAAAAGTAGTAAACTATTTTTTTCTTAATAATTTTGCACTAAAATGTATGTAAAATTATATCTTGCCACGGAAAACGCTGTGACGTCTGGGCCTCAGCTGCCACGTCCACTCGTCCTCATGCGGGGTTACTAAGTGCAGCGTTCAAACAACCAACCAAGCACGAGGATGAGGGGGCGTGGTGGATGAAACCTAGACATCACAAAAGCAAAAAATGCGGAGGATATCTGCAGTTTCCGCATTAGTGTGGGGATTTCAGTGAACAGTTATTAACAGTTATTAAAAATCTTTGCTGGACTGAAACTGTGACTGCTGATCCGCATAAAAGTGGGGGCTTACTGTGTATATATATATGTATATATATGCGTGTGTGTGTGTGTGTGTGTGCGTGTGTGTGTGTGTGTGTGTGTGCAAAGCTGAGTGGATCAAAGTGTGGTTCCACAGATACATGTGGAATTTATAGTGTTGTGAAAGTAAAGGGATAGAGAGGAAGGGAGAAAGGGTGAAAGGCAGGGAAAGCACAGCAGCACTGTCATACAGAGCGCATGGCAGATGGGTTCCTGGGTGAATATGGTAAAACTCATCTAATGGACTGTTTTAATTAGTCTGAAATATGAATCTCATTTGTTGACTGGAGATGGAGATACAGCACAGCAAGCCTGGTGGCTTAGAGGGGAATGTTGCTAAGGCAACAGCATCGGATGATCCCTCCTACTCTATGTTTGCTTTGGAACCGGCAGAACAGCCATTTATCTTCACACACACACACACACACACGCGCACACATGCACACACACGCACGCGCGCACACGCACACACAGCAATAGATCAATAAAATAAGCAAACACAAACACACATATACAGCAATAGAGAGTCAAACCTGACATGAATAAAGCAGTAGCATAACAAATACTGCCTAAACCTCTATTAACTATTCTCCTCACTCCAACTGGCATTACTATACATATTAACGGGACTGAAAAAAATTATTTCAAACAGTTCGGGAGCAAAACCATCAGAAACAGATTGACAGATTAATAAAGTATCTCATACTGAGTTAACAGACTGTGTTCAGTGTCATTCTCTGCACAAATAGTCATTTCTACAGGGGATCAGAAATGACCTCAGAGAATCTTGCTCTTGCCTCATAGAGACACATGCTGCCACAATCATCAGCTCCTTACTAAAACCAAGATAACCTGGCGCTCCATATGGATGGTACATGTTGTTATGAGACTGCTGTTGGAATATTGTATAACATTCTATTGACAGAAATGTTTTGTTTGTTTCAGTCATTACTTCTGAAAACAAACTAAATTTGAAAACCATCTAAATATTTCATAACAAAAATTACAAGCTACAGCTTCTTATGTATTCACTGTACTTGTGTAATTTCACAGGGTTTACCTACAGCCATGGCCTCTTTATATTCAGAGTGAAAATAACCTCAGCAGGAGCAGGGTTGGGCTCAGCTTATCAAAAAGCCTACCATCTGCTTGGCTAACTTGACGTTTGGCACCCTCTTCTGGTTTAGAGAGGAACTGGCACTCCTCTGGTTAATTGAGGACCAAACAGACAAGGTTTGCAATTACTTTGTTGATTTTGTTCATTTAATCAAGTTTCTGCTCCCCCCTGCCAATACACCTTCATACAGTTTGCCTACAACTGTAGGCGCCTATAAGGAGGAGGGCGCTGGACAGGTCTCCAGTTCCTTTGTAGGTCAGAAACACAGACAACACACTCAGGTACACAGTCACAGGTATTTGGCATCTCCAGTCCTTCTGAATAGACATGTCTATGGGAGAAAGACATGAGGTGAAAATACAAACTCCACACAGAAAGGGTCCTGTCTGCCCAAACAGGAATCAAACCCAGGACCCTCTCCCTGTATTACACTCATCTGTTACAGAAAATCTCACTGGACAGGTCGTCAATCCATCCCAAGGCGGACATACAAACACACTCACACCTGGATCAATCTAGCATCTCCAATCCACCTGACCAGCATGTCTTTGGACTGTTAAAGGAAACCATAGCACTCAAACACAGACACTGGTAGAACATGTCTACTCCACACTGAAGATCCAGAAGAATGGGTGGAGGTAGCTCAGTGGGTAGGATACTTGCCTCCAGACCAAGAGGTCACAGGTTCGAATCCTACCTCCAGACCAAGAGGTCACAGGTTCGAATCCTACCTTCAGCACCACCACTGGGTCCCTGAGCAAGACCCTTAACCCCAAGTTGCTCCAGGGAGATTGTCCCCTGTAGTTAGAGAATGGAAGTCGCTTTGGATAAAAGCGTTTGATAAATGCCGTAAATGTAAATGTAAAGATCCTTGGCCAGGAATCATGCCTTGTAGCTGTGGGGCAATAGCACTACATAAAATAAAATGTGTTTTGCTCCACCTCATCTGACCACAACCACTGACACTACACACACACTGTACATGCACTGAATGTTCAAACTTCTGCAGACCCCTTCTCATAATTTATTTCTTCCCGAACCCAAAGTCCTAATATGGAGTTTGTCCACCATTGCTGGAGTAACATCTAAGGAATTTTAGGAATGTTTTGCACTAGATGTAGAACATTGCTGTGAGGATTTGTTTGTATTCAGCTACAAGAGCATTAGTGAGGTCAGGTACTGATGTTGGATGGTTAATTCTGGATCACAAACACCTTTCCAACTCGTCCCAAATCACTCCACAGCCAAATTCTGGGGGGGTGGGGGTACACCCTATTCTATTGTTCGGTCTGTTTCTATGGTGACTGCACACGCCTGGTGTGAAGGGCTGAACATCTGTGTCAGCAGTGGAGCACCTTAATGCCCCTGAATACTCATTACAAATGTCTGGATACTTTTAAAATCTAAATTGCATGAATCACCTCCAAAATGGAAACTTCTTGCTTGAATATTTTGTTAGCTGGTGAAGGAAGCTCTTGGTGATGCAGACAACATCTCTACCACAGAAAACAGATCCACTTTAATGTGACTGTTGTTTCTGTAAAACGGCAGGACACTGTCACTTAATCATATCAAACCTCTACTGCAAGGGTAAGAGCAAGGCATGAACAAACAGACCAGCTAATCTGAGATGACTGACAACAAAAAGGCAATGTGAGACAGTTTTCATGTGTCATCTACATTGAACAGAAGAGGGGAAAAAGAAGCAGTGAAAGTGAGGGAGGGTACCTAAATATATCTAAATCTCTAAACAATTTTTAAAGCAAATTTCCAAAATGAATATTCAAAATGCTCACACAATCACATTCTTCCCATTGGATTTTCGACTACTCATGAAACAGCAGAGTCATAAAAACTGTAGCTAATTTAGATCAATAATATCGTGTTGTGTGTGCTACTACTACACACTGACCTGCTATCCAACATTGCTTAAGTTCAAGTGGTCCGGTGGCCTGCCATTTACATTAAAGCTGAATTACTCCAAATACCACTTTGCCATGCCCAGGACAACATGGCCTCCACAGAGTTGATTCAGCAAGTCATACAAACATAGCAGAGTCCAACAGATGTGGACCTGGTCTCTGTCCACAATTCCACACAGCAACCCTCATATGGCTGCTAAAAGGACGCTGCTAAAAGGACCTCAGAAAATCTTTGGTCTATTGGTCCAAGCCTTCTGTAATGTCGATATATATTCAACAATGTACACCCTAAATAAACGTCTTGTTAAATTTTTCATCATGGCTCATCATATGTGGCATTCAAAAGGCCATTTTTGAGGTGTTCTGTTGTGGTTCTGACACTGAGAGTTCTGGGTTCTTATTTGGTGCCCAGTCAATGTTCTAACACCTCATACTGTAGAGAAACTATACTATTTTTCAGGTCAGTATTTTGAAACTAATGGTCTTATCCACATATAAATTAAATTATTTAGGGTTGCTTTACCAAGTTTAAGTTTAGGCTATTCTAAAAAGGTTATACAGCGAAACCTAATCTAGATTTAGATTTAGATCTTAAAGGAACAGGCAAAGGATTAGAACTAGCTAAAGTGTTACCTTCTTTAATTCCTATGGCTACAAATAATAGTTTGGGTGATACAGAGAGGGGTTCGTTAGAACAATATAGATAACACTATATTAATATTAATGTTATCTATATATCACTAACAGTACTTTACTCTTTCATAGGGCCTATATATACAGACTTCTTTTGCTTGTTAGCTACATTAGCCTCGCAGCTCCAGTGCAAAACTGAAGAATCAAAGCTTGCACAACAAATATGTCTGGGCCAACCAATTACCACTTACTTTTGGGGTGAGGGGAGAAAATGTGCAGCTTTTCTTACAGTCCACGTGTGGAAACCTCTGGTCTCCCGTCCTGTTTCTCATGTGACTTAGCTGCCTGTCTTTAGCCCTGCTGAGCCTGAAGGGGTTCAGACTGTTATGGTTTGGTGTGTTTATGTACTTTTCTCCAGTTAAAGCCCTGTTTGTGAGGAGCGCTGTCCACCTCCTGGTCCTGAAACACCGAGTGCCCGTGTGACCAGGCTCAATCACAGAAAGGCTCCCGGACTGGACCAGGCCCGGTCTGTGGGTTTCTGTATGTGTGAGGGACACACGCGAACACAGGCAGGAAAAATGGCATAATAACGAGGCCTACGGTCTAAGAATCCTGTTATCTGTGTCACACAAGCCCTGTTTTTCTTATCTGCAGCCGAACACGACCAAAACAATGTCGTTATGCTCCAACACGAGCAGCAGGCCCCCTTCCCCCTTCACAAGGACGATAAATGAAAGCTGTGCCCCCTCACCTCTTGTAGTCCGAGGAGAAGATGCCCCCGCTGGCCGGGTCGTGTCCGTACTCCGGCTCCCCGGCTCCGGAAGAGCCGCCCTTCTCCTCGGTAAACGCAGAGCTGGTCGACATCGCGACGCTGCTCCTCAGAAACACGCACAGATACGAAGATCCAGAGAGCAGAGTAGGAGCTGCCGAGGTTTCAGCAGCCACACACACACACACACACACACACATACACACACATGGGGGTAGGATGCACGCATACGTCACGTGACGTTAACCCCCTCCTCCCTCCTCAATCCCTCCCCTGTCCGTAAAGAGGTTTAATTCATTGGTGCTGAAATGAACGCGCGCACACATATGTCATCTCATTCAAGCTCTGTTTGTTTGAATGTGTTTGTGTACAAACACAGACAAAATGTGAAAAGAGTGAAAGATCCTGCAAGGATCAGGACAGTAACAGATTATCTAGTCACTCGCTCAGGGTTAAGAAGAAGAGGAGAAACAATAGTTCAAAGCAAAGCCCACCATGTTCTTCTCTATACTGTTGTCTAAACCAACTGGAACAAGTGATTTCAGTCATACAAAACAAGTTTAGCTGCAGGTACCAGGTTTGAAACGAATCTATATTGTAGGTTATTTTAATTTTAACTTTAAATAAAACACCTATTTCTGTTTTTTTTTTTACAAAAGTAAAGTTTTCCACATTTTAGTAAAACTGGTGAAGATCCAGTTTTACTCCTGATACATTAAAACAACTTTTGAACAGGCAGATATACAGTATCCTGTGTTTATTTATTCATTATTATTTTTGCTGCGCTATTATTATGATGTATGCCTAATTCAACAATTTAAATTCAGTTCAATTCTAATGTTATTTCACAGTTTAAATGTAATCTTCACAATGTCTTTTAGGATTTAGGCTTAAGCTTTTTATTCATTTACAAGCTGAATGAACCTTGAAGTCTAACATTTTGTTCATTTAATCTTTCTCTTTTTGATTCAACTCATTCTTTTCTATTTATGACCTCCACTCTCTCACTTTCATTTCTCAAAATGAATTTACACTCTTTCGTTTTTGTAGTGTGTCATACACAGACATACTGTTGACACTACAAAAACTGTTTGACTCGACTCAACTAATTATTTTCTACTTATGACCTCCACACTTACATTTTCATTTCACAAACCGTTTTTGTAGTCTGTCAACAAGAAGTTTGTGTACATTTTTGATCTGTAAGTAGATATTTTCACCTGGGAAAACTGATATTAATGTTCCTTCCTGTTGATTGTGAAAACTGTGATGAAACTCCCCTGATTCCTCTGCAAGGTAAAAACTTTAATTTACTTGAAATATTGATCTTTTGGGTTTCTTTGTTATTTCTAAATGGAGGATGACTATAATTGGTGTCCCTCGACAGAGCAATCGCTGATTGGTCAACGGTTTGCTTTGTGGTTCTGTATTTTAATAAACTTTAAAAGTAATTAAAACACTTTTGTTGTTTTTCAAACACACTTGAATACAAAAAGGAAGCCTCCCCCTGCCAGGTCTCACCACAAGGCTTGGAGCTCCTGGTTTCAGCTTCACACAAAGCAGAGACTAGTAGCACTAGAAGCATGGAGCACGTTCCAAGAGCCCCCGCATATAGTGAAAAACCGTGTTGTTGTGCTTTGGTCAAAAACGCCTCAAAAGGCCTATTTTTATAGTGTTAACCCTGAATATGCCACCAAATATGCTCCCAGAACATTTTAAACTCAGTTTAATACATTACCCTTAAAACAAATGTAAAGAGAAACCGTACTGTACTGTACAGTTTACACTGAACATCCTGCAGTGCTAGAATGTAAATACCGTAGTACAGACTGCACTGTAACTGATACACGGGCATTTTCTTTGGTGCCTGTTGTTTGCTTTTGTTTAAGTAGGGAAAATACAGTAATAATTGAATGTATTTTTATTAATAAAAATATAGTAAAATGTAGAAGTAATCACCAATCAGTTTTACAGTTCAATAATTGAGGCTACTGTTCATCTGCTGGCAAGTAGTATTGTATTAATAACTGGCACAAAAATACATGAAGAATATTATATATATAGTTCGGTTCTAAGAAAAAATGACTGAATTTAAAACACTTTAACTTAAATTCAGCTTAATACATTACCTTCATGAAAATGCTAAGAGAGAGAGAGAGAGAGAGAGAGAGAGAGAGAGAGTGAGAGAGTGAGAGAGTGAGAGAGATTTACATATGGGCAATCCAACCCTACACCTTTTCCAGAGCGGGTGGATTGCCCATATTTAAACGTCTCTCTCTATCTCTG
>JBBPDE010000128.1:14266052-14292680 GCA_037974605.1 Nannopetersius ansorgii
CTACAGAATTCGGCCGGAAGTAGTAGGTCATCCGGGAACTTCTCGCATACTGTTTTTCCCATACTACGAATTCGGACCTACTACTCGCCTCGCTTACTGCTTTTCGCTACTATATAGTATGCAAGTATGCGATTTCGGACGCAGGGAGAGATTGTATGGTTGCAGGCCAAGGAATCACAATAATATTGTATCACAGCTCAAATATCATGAAAGTATCGAACCGCTGCCTCTGTGGCAAGTCCAGTCCAGGTAAAAACAGATAAACATTCAGTGGACGTTAAAAATCTATTTACAGTAATTATTATATTTAATAGTTTATAGCACATTATCATAAAGAAACGGTCATTTAGTGTGCTTTACAGGAATATAATAAAACTTTTAAAGCTACAGTCCGTACATATCTGATACTGATACTCAGTTTGTTCCAGCAGCGAACAGCAGAATAACTCCAAGTCATTTCACCAAGTTTAGTTTTGGCTTAATGCACAAGTGAGTCAGAATCAGTATCAGAAAGCTTTATTGATCCTGTAAGAAACTATATATATGTAATGAATGCAAAGCTACACAGAGGCACAGAGACCAGAACAATATAATGTCTAAATAAAGTCTAAATAAAAAAATCTGTGGAAAAGAAGCCCAATGTGCTATATACAGAACTGCCTGGTATATATACTATATTTAAGTAATACAGATGAGTGAAAAACTACAGACAGAAATAGTTCTGTCCTGAAGGGCAAGTTTCCAACACAGTTTGGTGACTTCCACCAAACCAGTACATCACTCAGAAATTAAAAATCTTTTATTAGTCAAACATTAACAGTACGGCTAGGAATTAAAGCTAGGAATTGGTGCTGAACTGCTAGAGAGGATTCCATAATCCAGCCTTTCCTATGACAAACTTTGTGGTTAAAAGAAACTAAGAAACTAAACAAAAGCATTTTCTTACTGTTTATATAACCGCTCTTGAATAAACACTCTTTCTGAATCAAATCAGTGTTTCCCTTTAAACATGAGTAGCAGTTACTTAGCAGTGTTGCTAGATGGCTCTGCACTTCACTCCCAGAGAGGGGTTTTCATAATGACCCCCTCAGCGGAGGGTCACTTCCTCCAGCTGACTTAGATCTGTTCAAACTGTTCTAAATATAATTCCCAAAACTGGAGAGTACTATCACAGTCCATTTTACTGACACCACATTTCAACAAGCAGTACATCAACACCTTCACTGTCAAATTCAAATACTGATTCTCTTAGTTCCAGAAAATATCTCAGTTTGCCCCATGACCGTGTTTTATCTTATCATTTGACACAAATCTTCTGATACTCCAAATGTGAAGCAGTAACTTGACATGCTCTAAGTTCTGTCTCAGCAAATCTCCAGCAGTATTTAGGAAAGAAAACATGTATGGTACAGATGCCACAGTCATAAAAAAGGAATATTTTTTACTGCCGTAAATGTACAGATTGCATTGTCCATGTTAACTTACTTTCAGAAAAAGTTCAGATGCCTGGTGACAAGAATTTCTTACTAGTTTGCAATTTAGGGTGCACTGACTAGAATTTAGGGCATTTGGTAAAAAAATAATCAGAATAATCAGAATACTAACTCATTTAATCCCTTTAGTCAGTGCCGAAACTGATCAATATTGACCAGCACTGCTTTGCCACTGTTGTGGAGGACATATATTTTTGCTATCAATGAAACTGAAACATGCATTTTCACTTTTAACACACAAACAATTTAAGCTTAACACATTAAGGAGTACATAGATTCTGTTTCCATTGCATTTTATTAGGAAAAAAGTATGGAATTTTTCACCACTTTGAGACACTAAGACATAAATTTATAAATATTTTTATAAATTTTGTGACGGTTTGTTTTAGCTGGAGATGAGTGTGTCCATGCTGTCAGATCAAATTCAGAAGTGCTGTGACATTTACTGACACTGATTTGTTATATTTGGTTACTTTTTATTGATTTGGTTACGTTTTATTTACATTTTGGGGGAAACCTCCTTGGGTTTCATATATTTTCTATGCTGATGTTAGTATAATACTCCAGAGTTATGTTTTATTTAAAATAAATGACTAAAGAAATAAATTAAGACAAATAGAAATGTCACTGGACATATCTGGTAAAAACTGTGATTTTGCTTGGAGACTTCCTTCCATGCTTGGAGGCTTTACAGATAGTGGATCATTCAATGATAAACGTGTTATCTTTAGTTTAGATAAACTGTAGAGGCACAGCTGGGTGGGGGCTGCTCTAATTAAAAGCCATGCGGTGGAGGACAGACTCGTGTTTACATTGGGCAGTGTAAACACCAGGTTAAATGAAAGAGACGGGGACCATTCTGTCTGTACTATTGCATAAACACGCACAGAGTGGGGGGCTTATACTCTACATTTACACGTCGTTAGGTGTGATAAGGCTTTGTGAAGTTGTATTTGCACGTGCACAGAACTTTGTTTGTACGTTTAGTGTTCATACCCAGGATAACTCCTCCCACCCCATGCACCAGACTGTGGAGGCTCTGAGCAGCTCCTTCAGCACAAGACTGTTACACCCACAGTGCAAGAAGGAGCGTTTCCATCGATCATTCCTCCCCACAGCTATAAGACTTTACATCACTGCAGTGACATACACACACGTTTGTGTACATTGCTTGTTCTGCTGTTGTGCAGTATTTAGACCATGCGCATTTTTTTCAGATTATCCCCTTCCCTGTTCATCCACTTACCTTGCACTGTGTACATGTTGTTTCCCCATATCTTTCCTTATGTTTATAGTTAGAAATTGTTTGTTTTTCTATAAACAGTTTTTATTGATTTTCTTTGTTCTTATATTGTTACATTTGATCCTACAGATCCTGCTAAACTGTCTTTTTTACTACTGCTGCTGTTTCTAAGGAATTTCCCCATTGTGGGATTAATAAAGTCAATCTAATCTAATCTAATGTTTTACTATGTGGTCATGTTGGAGAGCGCCTTTTGGTCTTCTTACTGGAAACTAATGCATAAAGTGCTGCTCAGACCAACTCCAAATACACACAAAACTGTGTGCGCGCTTTTGGGGATGTGTTAATTAAAGCAATTGTGATTTAAATTAATTTGAACTGACAGTGAGCAGAGGGGCCCTCCTACCACCCATTTCACCCAGCTACATTCAGTGTCCCAATATCCCTTCCCCCTCCACACACACACACACACACCATATGATCACACACTCAGTCCCTCAATAGGAGCACTTTTGTGCAGTAACAGAGTGTTACTGTTGGGTTAGGACAATGAGTGAGCAAGTATTGTCCAGTCATGTCACCAAATCATTGGCCCTCTGCTGGTGACTGAGTGTCGGCGCATTGTATTCACTGCCTCCCCAACCAAAAAAAATGTATTTGGAATGTTACACCCCTAGGGGTATGTCCATTTTGTCCTGATTTGTCATTATCTCTGTAAACCATTTCTCTCTCTCTTAAACACACAAACCACCCACCAGTTTGTTGGTGAGCCAAGGATCTCTGCTCATATTCAGGAAATTCCTCAGAAAAAGGGAGTCTTAGAATAGCTCCCATATTTCTGCTCAGCATCAACATGTATCTCTCCTGACCCTTCAAACAGAGACATGGGATTCCCACCTCACACAAGAAATTACACAATACAGGCACCAACTCAGACTTCTATGACTTGTACTGAACCCATTAAGCAAAAAAATTGCTTTCAGTAGAAGCACATTAGAGGATGAGGACTGTCTGTCTGGTGTGCACCGATGTGTACATTTTTTGCCAGGACTCCAGAGCACTAAAATGATCAGCCCAGCTGGTTTGAGGTAGAGGGATTTTCCCTTTCAGCTCTAATCGTGATGCTATCAATGCTGTTACATTCCTGCACATGACATTTTCCTACTGGGTCTGTTAAAAACAGGCCACAAAGCAATGAGGAGCAGGTCACAAAAGCAATGAAGCACAAAGTAGCAAGTCATTGACCTCTTGGCTGTACTGCACTTTGATATGTGTCTGCAGACAACTGTAAATAACCACAAACTCTTTAAAACCCGAAGCACAAAAGTGAAAAGATAGGGTTTATGAACCTCAAAGTGAGCTTATCTACAAATGATTCCTAAAAAGGATGACCAAGGAAAGCCTAGGAACTGGAAGTTATTGATACAGCTTAGATAAAAGTGTCCTAACTTAGCTAGAGTTTCTCAGGAGTGAGGAGATTGAGGCCATAAATGGAGAACAAGCTATAAAAAGTGTTTAGATTGTGTTTGTACTGACTTGGAGCTCAGCGTTTGACCTTAAGGGGGATACAAAAACATACCTGGCTTCTTAAAGAAATCCAGCCAGACTTCTCAGATTAATCTGTTTATTATCCAGTTTCACATTCTGGAAAAAAAGCATTTTCCACTGTTTTGTTTTTTGTATTCATTTTTTTTACAGCAATCTCATTAGCAGTCCATTTAAACTAGCACTTCTGCTGTAGTCGTCGTTCAGTATTCAACACCGAGCAAAACAAAAACAAACAAAAAAAAAAGACAAAAAAAATTGCACTTCTCTACTTTAAACAGGATAGAGACAGAATATACATCCAACAAAATAGCAAAATAACACAAGGGAAGACTTAACATCTTATACAGATAGACTTATTTAATTGCACAAAATGCATAAATATCCATTATTACACAAATGTACAAAAATACTTGTACTTTTTTTTTGTTCAAATATACTCTAAACAAACACAGATACCGGTAGTTTGGCAGATTGGGTCATTGGAGGGCGATGCGGTCGAGGTCTGGAGGAGAAGGGTCTTGGAAAGACTTGCCCACCTTAGACAAAGTTACGGTCAAGATCATAAAGGAGAAGGAAAACAGAAACCCAGTGCATGAGGGAAGCCATTCTGAATACACGAAGAAAAAAAACAAAACAAACGAGGCACGATAGTAACAAGATGTAGGCCTCTACTTTGTAAGTAACACCATACATGTAAAAAGCAAGTCAAGCGCAAAGATTTTCACAGAAGCGGGACTAGGATATCGAAAAAAGCTAAAGGGGGCTTCTCACCATGGCAACACAAGGAAGAAAGAGAAACTAAAACCAACACAGAACTCTGCATTCTAAATTTCATGCCATATACGATGCTTCAACATGCATAATGATTATCCCCTCCCTCCGAACACACACAACCAATAAGAGAGCAGCTAGAAATGGTTAAACTTGCACACGATTGGCTCGTCACATGTTTGGCTTGGAAAACGCAGAGAGTGTACCGTAAGCCTGCGAGGCCTCAGATGTAGAAGACCATATCCTGACTTGTCTTGTTCAGAGTCCTTTTCAGAGAACACGTTTTGTCCAGAAAAAGCAAAAGTCCTTTTATGCTTCTTGCATCAGTTAAATAAACCTGATTAAATTAAATGTTGAGCCCATTACACCTTGTTCCACATGGGAGGGAAAAGAAAGAAAAACCTTCAGGTACTGACTGGCATCTGCAGAGAGAAGACAAATTGAAATGCTGAGGTGAATGAACAGAGCTATAGAGTGATAAAATTCCTCTGGCCCCAGTTATACACTACAGATTGAGCTCAGCAGATTTAGAGATACTCACTAAGTACTTAACAGAACTGGCGGGATTTCCATCCTGGCTGCGAGGTGTCAGATGGCGAGGGGTACCAGCGCATCTATGGAGAGAGAGAACAAAAAGAGCATGTTTAGTAATTTTTACAAGGCAATAAAGTGAATTAACTGTATTCCTGCCTTCATACTGCAGTGTTTCCTCACTTCAGCTCAGCAAGGGCTCTTGATAACTGGATTAAGGTTTAGGAGTACAGGGAGTATGAAAACACAGGTGGTGCTCTAGTGGTACCACTGGGGTTCCCTTGAACAAGATACCATCCCCCCAGCACTGTTCCCCCAGCCGTTACGTTTTGAAGCTAATACTAATACTAATACTGAAAATCAGAAAAAGGAAACACACCCTTATCTCCAATGTTACTTTGTGACACATGAAGGGACTCTCAGAGCAAATCTTCCAGACAGGAAAGCCCTATCTGTCACCACATTGCCATAAGCCATCTTCCGACCTGGCTCTTTCTGAGGGCTGGGAAAAAAAAAAACCCACAGAAAACGCAATGCTCTGGCCAAGGGCAGCAGAACAATGAGCCTCGCACTCCCTTACTACCCCTCCATTGTGGACCAGCTACCTCATTGCTCGACTCTAAATGGCCTACATTTCCTCCTACAGTCGCACTACAATTAAGCACTCTGGCCTCTTTGTACATTACAGGCATTTGTCATGGTCTTTTGCTGCAAGAAGGAGACTATAAAAGCAAGAGCCAAAATGCTAAGAACAACTTTCTTTTACACACATACTGATTAACTGATAAAACATTTTGAAGGTGACAGGTGTTCATAAAACATCTTCACAGTTCATTAAAAATCCATACTGAACAACAACCAGTGAATAATTCCAAACATTTACTCACAGTACATTTATGTTTTATCATAAAGTTTTTTAATCATCATTATTATTATTATAGCTGAATTGGGCACCTACTCTCCTTTTTCAGTTCTTGTAATATGGGCATCATTCCATGTCCATTAATATCTCCTGCAGTGTACATTTTTGATCACGGCTGATCAGAAAACTGACCATATTAGTGGTCGAGTTGGCTCTGCGATATATATGGAGAGAGGTAGAGAGGTAGAGGTAGAGGTAGAGAGGTAGAGGTAGAGGTAGAGGTAGAGGTAGAGGTAGAGAGAGGGAGAGAGGGAGAGAGGGAGAGAGGGAGAGAGGGAGAGAGGGAGAGAGAGAGAGAGAGAGAGAGAGAGAGAGAGATGGCTCCGCGATATATATGTAGAGAGAGAGTGGTCGAGTCACTTTCAAAAAGTGTTGAAGAGAGAAAGCCTGTAATGTCATGGATATGATGACCGCAACGCAATAAAAAGCAAAGAAACACAAACACAAAAGAAACAAATGCAGATCACCAAAGCAGATTCAGGACAAATTATATAACAGGTCCATTGTATAACAAAAAAAAAATATATAAAAAAAAAAACCACTGTTTGTTGTGGTTTAATGAGAAATAATCAGTATATCAATGCGGTGTGTGTGTAGCGCGCTCTAACGGGATTCCGCGCCGGCCCATAATTACCTGGCCCTGTACACGCCTTTATCAAACCTTTATTTTTCCCGGGATCATATTTTTTTCTGCTCGGTACCTTCCTAACAGAAGCGCGCCCATGCCTTTCCATGATGTCGTCTTTGTTTTGGGGCATTAAAAGCATTTGAGACTGATGCAGCACTAAATGCAAGGGAATTATTTTCTCTTTACTATGAAAGTTGGCATCTTAAACAAGCGTAGGGCCTGTGGGCTACTCCACAGCAATCAATATTTAGGCGAACTGCCGAAACCATGTTTTTTATTTTTAGGAAGATTTAAATCGTAAAGCAAGGAAAAAGATGGTCTTACCAGAATTTTGTCTGGCAAAGTTTGTTCACCCCCTGGTTGTTCACCCCCTACCCCATGCCAAAACTATTTTTCTTCAGATCTGCATTAATCTCAAAATCTAGATTTAGTGCCCTCTTTTGACGGAACTCCATCGTAGTGACTGAAAACTTTAATCCATGCCTGCA
This sequence comes from Nannopetersius ansorgii, assembly GCA_037974605.1. Taxonomy (NCBI): domain Eukaryota; kingdom Metazoa; phylum Chordata; class Actinopteri; order Characiformes; family Alestidae; genus Nannopetersius; species Nannopetersius ansorgii. The sequence goes on from JBBPDE010000128.1 coordinate 14,273,677, forward strand.
TCACCACAGCTGTGCAGTTCTTGAGGTATAAGTTTATAGCACATTTAATGCATAGCTGTCAGGTTTCTGCAGTTTTGTGTACGTGTGACCTTGACTAGAGACAATCTGTCTAAAAGGATCATCCCCTTCTTGTTTCTATAGCCTTAAGAGCCACACTAAAGTGTGTCCCTGCACCCAGAGGACAAGGCCTTTTACAGGTGTTAACCTATAGAGACCAAAGCACCACACTCGCACTCAAAAAGCCACTCATCGCATCCAAGCCAGCTTTTTTGAAACAGCTAAGCCTCCATTGTTCCCATGTAGGTGTCCCTTGTAGAATGGAAATGCCAAGAAAAAATGTGAATAGTATAGAAGAGAGTGGCGATTTATAGAAGTCTCTAAGCTCAATGATAGACCAGCCAGGCAAGAGTTCCTTGAAGGTGCAAGCTGTCCGTGTAGGAGTGTGTGCTCACGCATGCGAATGATGCTCTGGAGATGTTTTAGGTAAAAGCTTACTCAAACCTTTCATCTGTGACCTTTAGCTTGCTTTGGGTCATTGTCATGACAACAGAAAGCACAGTTCAGTTGCTCAATCAATAGGCTTGTTCTGTCAAGACGGGGTCCTCACAACCAGTCACATTCGATTACGTGTGCAAGTGAACAGCATTAAATATTAAAAGATCCCAACTGACCGTGACAACGGCTTAGACAAGTCTCAAATTAAGACATCGGGCAAGAACACTGCTTGAGAGAGTCAAGACACAGTTTGTAATCAGCAAACAATTGGGGAAAAAAAAAACATGAAAACATCCGTGCACCTGTTCACAACCACAACAGAAGGGTAAGTAGTAATATATACGTAAATAAATTTTTAAATGTACGTGAGGGACAAAAGTCGACATCTCTTTCCCGTGTGGAGTTTTATTAGCTTGTAAAAATCCATACCAAAGCATTTTTGGCTAAAGTTTAACCGGCCTTTACTGGCTACAGGTTCTCAACAACCAATGCATAATCCAAGTTGAGATGCAATTAAAAACAGATTTTCTCTTTTGTGATCTCTTAGCAACGTGGCCGAACGGAGGAATGCCGTTCTGTGAGATGCTGGGAAAGCAGGTTGGTCAGTCACACTCAGAGCTCTGCAGACAGATTGCTCTGTGGTCGAGACTGAAAAGGTAATAAAAATGGTTTGTGTGAACAGGCAAATAACATTATGAGTGCATGACGGCTCGATCAGTGTGACACAATGGATGACTGGCCCTTCACCCAAACACTGATCTTTTAGATAAGACTCAAAATGGCCATTGAACCATACATACTGATTGTCAAGCCACATGCTCAGCATTAACAACCTGCAGAGTAAAACCCATAGTATAAAAGCATCAGCTGATGTGCAATAATTCAGTTTGCCAGTCACTCTACTGTATTGCATAAGCAAATTTATAGGCTGAACAGAGAATGTGTGTGTGTGTGTGTGTGTGTCGTGTGAAATTTAAGGAGAGGGAACACACCGGTTGGTCCCTCACCTGGGCGTGCAGGGCGGCGGCGGCTGCAGCGGCTGCAGGGTAGGTGAAGGCTGCGTGGGGCAGGCCGGGGGTCAGCTCAGTGGTGTAGAGGGGGTATGGGGCCCATGCCTCTGGGGATGCTGGGATCAGTGCTGCTCCAGTCAGGTCATCTACAGACATACAGGCGACACATTCAGAACTTTTTCCCCCACAGAGGAGCAAAAATCAGATGAGCATGAGCAGTTCTGATGTGACGTATATACCCTACAAATAGGTTGGTCGCTTGTAGACAAACAGTTCTTGAAGTTGATGTGCTGGAAGCAGGAAAAAAAGGGCAAGAGTATGGACTTGAGCACCTTTGGCAAGGGCCAAAATATGAGGAGTCATGTGATTGCCCAAGGCTCACTGATACACATGGGGACTGAAGGCCAGCTCATCTGGTTCAGTCCTACAGAAGAACCACTCCAGCATAAAAAAAGTCAGCACTGACTGACAGAAAGGTGTCAGAACACACAGTGCATTGCAGTTTGGTGTGTGGCCACAGATCAGTCAGAGTACATTAGAGATGCGCCGATCCGATATTCTGTATTGGTCTGATCCTGACCTAAATTACTGGATCAGAAATCGTTAATAAAAGTTTCACATTTAGAGCGAGATATTTTTCATATTTAACATTTAGGTTTAAGATCATTTAAGGCAAATCCTCCATGTTTTTGAAGACATCACACAGTCCAGCCCCCTGCTAAGCAACAGCCAATTGGAAACACGGGGACATTTGTAAAAGAGCCAAATTAAAACCCCATATTTAAAGTCGCTGTTCGAAAAAAAGCAACATTTAGATATAGTGCGCAACGTTTAACACATTTAGCTGTAAATGAAAAGTGTGAAAATTGTGCTAAATGATAAATTACACCTCTAAAGCTGTTTTTTCTCCAAACGGCACCCCATAGGACATCTTACTATACCATGTTCTCTGTACAATGTTTCTCTTTTATTATATCACAGTTATGATTTTTATATGTGTTTAGGTTTACAAAATTTATCCGGACATATTTTTAAAAGCATTATTATTGGTTTTCTGTTAAAAAAAAACAAAAAAAAAAAACATAAAAAGTGGTGTCATGCCATGTCTTGTACCCATGCTGACCCCTATCCACTGACAAAAGTGTACATGAGCTTCAGAACTGGACCACAGAGCAGTGGAAGAAGGTGGTCTGGTCTGAAGAATCACATTCTTTAACACCATATGGACAGTTGGCTGTGTGTGCAACTTTTCCTGGTACCATCTCTTCCCTTGAATACTCTATGGGAAGAAGGCAAGTCACTGGAGGTAGTGTGATTCTCTGGGCAACATTTTGCTGGTAAAATATTGGTTCCTGCTGTTTATCTAGACGTTACTTTGACGCATGCTATCCCTTCATGGCACTGGTATTTGCTAACGGCTGTGGCTTTTTTCAGCAGGATAATGCACCACACTGGAAAAAATATTGGAACATAATAGTTCAAGTTGTTGATTTAGTCTCCAAATTCTTCATCTCGACTCGATCAAACATGTGACAAACAAACAAGTCTAATCATTGAAGAACCCACCTTACAACAAACAAGATCTGCTGCTAAATAGGAAACTGATGTCTGTTTATATGAAACTGAATGTGTCTGATGCTGTAAAGGGGGGGAAAGTAGGATAATCACGTGTCCTTCCATCTTTCTCCCTCTACTTAAAAAAAAATACAAAGAAAAAAGCAAACAAAACCAGACCACCGCATTATGCAGGGTCTAAAATTTCTTAACTGAAGTCACTGTGATACTAATAGAAAGACTTTCAAATTCATTTGTGTTCCCACTTTCTTTACCTTTCAGATGGATTTGCTTTTGCAAATGTTACGCGTGTTCGGTGTGACCGCAGCTTAACCCTACCTTGACCTCATTTCAGTTTAAATGGCTAATGGATTAAAATCACATTAAGAAAAAATTCGACATCAACAGAGACGCGTGTGTTTTGAGGCAGAGCAGTGCACTCACATGGGTCGCGTGCAATGAAGTGAGCTCCGAGAGCAGGGTGCAGGCTTGACGGGTTCGGTGTGGCCATCAGCTTACTTTTCGCCATCTTGGTGTTAGCCTTAGCAAACTCGAGACGCAGCGTCTGGGGGTTCTCTGGGTCAAAGCGGATTCCCTTAAGACAGACAGGACAGAGCAGGAGACCGAAAGATCAGATTATTATTTACTCTTCCAATGCTAATGGCCATGGCTGTGAACATGAGGAGGTCAGGAGCGGACCCTTGATATGAGCTGGGCTGATACTAGCAGAGGTTCAGCATCTACTCAGCAGATACACAGCACCCCCAGTACAATCTCTCCACCATCACAAGACTAAACATGCACTCATTACACTTATTTACAAACAACCTTGTACGTATGATGCCTTACACTGTTAGCTATTTGTGTTTTATTGTTTTCCCTTCATCATTAAATTATTTGAAGAAAAAGTACTTGGTACAATGCTCCTTTTGTCGTCTGCAAGTATGTTTTCTTTCTTGCTTGATTTTTTTTTGTGCTTGTTTGCACAATATAAGCAAACCATTAACCTCAGCCTAACCAGTTGGTAATTAACAGCTATATTAAATATAATCGATATTAAAGAACAGAACAGGAGCTATATGAAATGGTCACACTGTGTTGTAACACCGTTGGTTAATCAATGAGCATCATAATATTGTCATTGCCAGAGCAAAACCTATTATACACAAAACAGGACCTTTCAGAGGAAGGAAACAAAATGACTTTACATTTAATGTAGAGTTTGACAATATTTTATTCCAAGCATTTTTTTCACACACACAAAAAAATCACAAATAAAATTAAACATAAGCTTTGACCACTAGTGCTGCTACTCTGAACCTGAAGTGGACCACCTTTACTGTTTAATTTTGCGAGGACGACGGAGGGCTTTTAAAAACTGAGCCAACAGTCTGTGACATCATGGAACTTTCCACTTTTAGGGCCTGAGAGCGAGTCAAACTTATTTAGACCCAAGAGCCTAAGATGAAGTCAGACTCTTAGCCGTGAGAGCTCTGGCGCATTGGCTCGAGGTCTGATCAATAATTCAGAGCATCATACAGAAGGATGAACATTTACTTACAGACAGGCGAATAATTACTTACATTTAATGCATTTTTCGCTGCTTCAGCTCCCGACCTGCTGTCAAAAGTAACAAAGCCAACAGGCTGAGAGAGAGACAGAGAGAGACAGAGAGATTTTAGTAAGATGCTTTTTTTCTATTTAAATTGCATATCCTATTAGGCTGAAGACAAAAAGAACATCCACCAATTTATACTAAATATAACAAACCAGTAATATTACCTTACAAAATATTACCAGGAGAAATTACCTGCTTTGAGGTTAGTTTTATGAGTGACCCTTCATATCCCTGCAATAGGAAAAAGCAACAAAAAATGAATACCTACCTACATACATTTAATTGCAACTGAAAAGGTCCAAAACTGTTTAATTGAGAAAGAATAGATTTTAAAATACATCACAAAAATATTAAGTGGTTTAACTGGGAGCACTCTGCTGGTCTTCATACCTTGAATGGCCTGAACAGCAGGTACAGCTCCCGCGGCTTGATGTCTACAGGCAGGCCACTGACAAAAAGTGTTCGTACCTAGAAAACGAAAAGGCCTCAGTAACTACAGAACAGGGAGTGAAGTAATGCAAAGATTTTGCACTACGATAACTAACGTGAATAAATCTAATGAGCTAGTTTAGTTACTAAAATGGTACAGTCTCATGTGAAATGGGGTTTTACTGTGATTTTGTGGTTTGTGGAACAGTACTGTGTACCTGGAAAAAAAAAGAAGATACTGTGTATATATGAATCAAGTTTCAAACTACCTTTAGTGCTGCCCGCTTGCAACTTTTCCCTTCCTATTGTCTCAGAAACTCTCCATTTTCTGCAGCTTTTGTTCAGTACTTAAGATTGACTGTACACAAAAACCATGAGAAACTGTTAGTTAAGTGAAGACATTAAGTGTGTGCACGGCTACCAGGTGTGAGTGAGCGGACTGAGCGTGGAAAGTGTTTGTGGATGCAAGAATCTCTCTATGGGGAATGGAAAGGATTTCTACTCCGATGCAGTGATCAGACCATCTAAACTACACAAAATCAGAAAAAAAATTAAAATCAGATGAAGCAAATGATACTAAAGTGGCGGGTAGAAAGAGAAATAGTGGTTGGAAAGGCCAAAAAAAAAAAAAAGTTCATCTGGAAATTTACTGAAGCACAAAAAAAACAAAACAAAAAAACCCACATTAATACTCTAAAGAGAACATAAGCCAACCGATTTTGAGGACAGCTCCTGAAATATTAAATACTGGAAAAATGCATGTTCTAACTCCAAGGGACTGATGGGCAAACATCCCTGCCGAAAAATAAAATAAAAACGTATTAAATAAAACTGAAACAAGCCAATACACCTGTACAACTCCAGCCATTCGCAGCTGTCGAGTCTGCTGAGCGTTATTTTTCATACTAAACTGACAAACAGCTCGACCAGAGTTTTGTATTTCTTTCATATTGCGTCATTTCCACCAATACAGGGTCCTCTGGAAATTAGTCATCATTTCCTTCATTTCTGAGAGCGCGGCCGTGCTCCTGGGGGCAATACTGGGACGAGGATAATCTCCTAACAATATTGACTACAATCTCCCCCACGATGGATTAGAATGAAAGCCCACGAACACCTGGCTAAATTGAAAATCGGGCGATTGAGTGAAATCAGCAGATATAAACAGTTTTTCACTGTAAAACAGAAGCAGGTATGTTTGGAAAAGTATCAAAACCGCCTTAATAAAAGTAAAAAAATAAAAATGGACAGTTCAAGTTATTGAAAGGCACCAAGTAGATCGAGGGAGCACTAAAAGAGGCGGTGCGGATCCTACCCTATATCACATACAAGCCAGATCCTGTGGCAAATCTAATATTCCTGCAACAACCAGAACACACACACACACACACACACACACACACACACACTCTGGCCTGGTTTTTACTGAAGGTCCAGGCCACAACACAATAGGCCATCTGAACATGGTGAACCAAATGCACTGACCTAGCACTGCAACCCTCCACCAACACAATAGATCCCACAACATGCTCCCAGACCACCCACTCCCATCCACACCAAAACACTGAGAACCAGGACCGTCTCCAAACAGCTAAACTATTGGAAGCAGGAAGATGAGGCCAAAGCTACAGGATACAACCAGTAATATCCATCATAGCGGAGGTCTTAATGGAGCGCGAGATGGGCTTTAAGAAACTATTTTGTCGAAGCTGGTTTGGTACTCCTGCTCCCAAAACCTTATATTCCTGCGGGCACACTTAGCGAACACCTCACAGACTCCCGGCCTGCTTTGAGCCACATGTTGAAATTAGTGGACAGGAGTCCTGGAGAGCGACCAGCAAGGCCAGTTCTCCTCCAAGTTAATTGAAAAGCTAAACAGAGCGGACATGCAGCAGGAAATCCCACCACATCACGCTCTGGAATGAGTCCAGGGGCCAGAGGTGACCGTCAGACTGGACAAACACTCCTTCAAGACGAGAGGGATTTATTTCAGAAAGAAAAAAAGAGAGACCGCAGTCATAAAGCCACTTTGTGAGCAGGTTTACCACATGAGTCGCTTAAGACACCTGTGAACATTAACCAAGTCTCAACCGGCTACATTACATGCCTCAGCAAAGCCAGAGCAGCTTTATTCACTTCGAGGAAGATAATAGAAGAAAGCCAGAAACTGATTCTAAACTTTAGAAGTTAAGAGATGCTGCCAGGACATATTAGAGATATCAGCATGATTTTTGCTCCTACATGGTACACAATTATTTCAGTAATAATAATAATAATAATAATAATAATAATGGATTATTATCTAATATAGTCAGAGACTACACAGGCAAGGTGTAAGTGGCAAACTGCCTCTACTGACCAGATCTACTGACTCAACACACGCACTATAAAAGGTAGAGGCTCCAGGTGCGACAGTACAGACTTCCATTCTGCAGATTAATCATCAACCCAAACTCGCCGGTGAACAATAAACTCCCTTTCACATCACATTCCTCCGTGGAAAAGAGAACAGGAAATCCAACACGGTCACACTTCAAAACCCTGGCCGAATGGAGAAGGAGAATAAAAAGGAAAAGCAAAAATAAAACACGGGATTTTCTACACTGCAAAAAAAAAAAAACGGACGCAACAAAGTGGAGACTAGAAATTCCGTGCCCGAGCGTTCAAGGCGTGTTACAGGTTCAAAACAATACTTTTCTTAAAGCTATATGCCAAAAAGAAGGAGGGTAAAAGAAGTTCAAACAATGGAAAAAAATCCCGTCCGTCCAGAGAGACAAAAGAAAAGTTAAACTTCACTATTAAAGAGTAGCAGGGTCCCCTTACCTCCTCCTCTAATGAAACACTGTTGCTCGGCTCAGAATCTGATTTGAGACTCATTGTGTAACTTTAACGCTTCTTTGTGCGAGTGAGGAAAAAACAGCTTTTCGTTTCTTTTCTTTTCCCTGAAGTGCGTTAAAGTTGCAGAAGAAAATCTTGGTGCCGTTTTTTTGGTGAGACTTCAGGAAAGATGTGCCCAGGTGAAGCCGTGCTTTAAGCCAAGTATCCAAGGAGGTACCATTAAAATAAAAAGAAAAAAGCAAAAAATAAAAAGCAAAAAAAAACTAAAGGTGATGTAGTGGAGAGGTGCACTGTGAAGGTGAGAGAAGGGAAAAAAGAAGTGATTTTTAGATTTGTTTTCTGTTGTTCCTCACATCAAGCTCGTTTTGAGTTCAGTTTCAGTTAAGAAAGGTAAAGAGGGCCCGGGCCGGGTCTAGAGGTGGAGATGAGTGGAGCTCCTCTCTCTCTTCATGCTCTGCTCTCTCCTATTAAAGCTCCGAGAGGAACAGGGTCCTGCAGATGGAACTCAGCTGGACGAGTTCGAGGCCCCGCCCACCGCTCCTTAGCGGCACCGTTGCTAGGGAAGCCTTCTTTTTTTTACTTCTCTTTCCACTCCTACTCAGACAATCCCGGCCTTTTCTGCACCGGGATTGGCTAGTGGTAAATCACTCTCACAGCAGCCCGCCTATCAGAGCCGCCCTAGCTTGAAAGGGCGGGACCTCCCGGAAAACGGGTGCGAAATCAGAGGCCTGAGTGACGCGGCCTGTAGGAGGGTCGCACCAAAAACCTTGATTAAATTATCCTTATCGTTAGTTTGGACGTTTTATGTGTGTGTTTGTATTTATTTATGCATTAATGCATTTTATCTATTTACATTTATCTGTTTGTTTGTTTGTTTGTTTATTATAAGAGGTCACTAGAAGGTTTTTAGAGGTTTTGGTTCAGAGTTAAGGGACGGGTGGACTGAAGGTTAATTTCGATTTTGTAAACAGAGGGCCCTAACAACAATCCAGATGACCATTCCTTAAGGTAGTTTCTTAAGGGGTTTTGTGTTTTGCTGTTTTTAGGTAATGTAAGAAGGTGAAAAATCCGTGTAGATAACTATGTAAAATCCAAGGGATTTAATGTCTAGTGCTCCTTGCACATGGAGTGCTGCCAGTACAGCTTCACTACTGTGACAGAACACAAGAGACTGGACTGTGACTTTTTTTTTTTTTTTTTTTACGCATACACAGCAATAAAGAGTGTCATGACTCCTTGATAAGTCATGTGATGTTGAGTGAGGAAAGAGATTGCTTTAAAAAGAAATAACCAAAATACATCAGTAATATAATACAATATTTGAATGTACAATGTATTTGAATATTACAAAGATATCATTTTAAAGCTTATTTTCTCATCTTTTTAATGATCCCGAAACCTTTGAAATGGGCCACTGTGACTCTTTTTGCCAGATCAGGTCACAAATATAGATTTTTTTGTTCCAAGAATTGTTTTAAAAAGGGGTTATATTTGGATGACATGTATTTTGGCAATTGATGAATATAAAGTAATTAATATAATAATATAATAACCATGAAGATTAATAATCAATGAAGATTATTTAATAGTAAAGGCAAAATACTAAAGAAGAAGGAGAGGAATAACAGGAAGAATGCTATTATATATAAAGAAAAATACCAATAACATTGTAAACTTTCTATGAATAAAAAAGGGGCACTCAGTAGATATTTACACAATTAAAAAGAACATGTTAAGCTGTGTTTATGCCCCTCTCATGGATACTGTCTCTTCAGTGGGGGTTTAGTTAAACTCTTAAGAATCTCTGAGGGGTGAGGCATTCGCTGTGCCTTTGGTGCAGCTAAGATGGGGGAGGAAACCCAGACCCTCCCTAAGAAACATTCCATTTCCTGCCATTACACTGTTTCCCTTTTCCGCTGATCTTAAACCAGTCCTGGTCTTATAATTCCTTTATCATCAGGAGCAGCTTTGGACATGAAAAGCTGGTTCCAGATCAGAGGTAAAGGGCCTTTTACCCAACCATGCTACTCTGGCCTTCCCTCAGCTGCTGGTGGTCTCTCTGTTCTCTCTGCATCTCAATCTGTGACGCACGCTGCCCTGGACACTGTAAACCACCTCGGTTCCGCAAATTAAACAAAAATGGCCTGAAATGGTCATGAAATGCCCAAGGAGAGAATGCTGTGGCACGTGAGTCTCAACTGAGTGAGACACGGAGGCTGACACACACTTTTCAAACTAAAGGTGTCAGAAGGCTTCTATTTAGTGATGCTATTTAATTTCTAAAAGAACATTTCCTTCCATTTTTATAAATGAAATAAATGCAAGGAACCTTTTTAAGGCTTAGAGAACCTCCATAAATTGTGCCAAGATGAACTGAAGGGCCTTTTCCTGTGGGTCGCCTGTGGGCCGCTAATGCCAAATCAAGGTCCATGGTCGGTGTCAGCCCAGTGATTTGTGGAGTAAAGTGTAAAGTGACCATTCTGTCATACTTGAACACACTACAATACTCAGTGTGAACAGCATTCAGTTCTTTCTCTGTATTTAACCCATTCACCAAGTGAAGCAGTGCCCAGGGAACGGTGTGTGAGGACGGTACCTTTCTCAAGGGTCCCTCATAGGTGGGATTTATTTGAGGTTTATAGTAAATCGGCTGGGTGAATGGACTCAAATCAGCATGAATACAGAGGCTGAGCACTTTAGCCTGGTTTCAAATTATGTGCTGTGTATTCCTCTGTGAGTCGCCAGGACCTGGCTTGCTTATGTTTGCAGCAACGGCAGCCGGCTTCCTGACTTTGTGTGAGAACACAATCAGGGAAAGGCGGGGCACTCCAGAGGGTGGCTCTGGAAATATTTGGCTCTTTTGTAATCATTGACCTGCTGCTGTTCTTTGCTGCCTTGCTAAAAATAGGCTAAAGCCTCCACAAATGTACTTATAGGCTTTTATCTGGATGCCAGAATGAGGTGAAATATTGACTTAATTAAACAACCTCAGCCCGTCTCATATTTGTCTTCATGTAAAGGATTAGAAATCAGCAGGGAGCTCGAATTACTGATATGAACAAAGTACTGGGATCAGACATTCACAACTTGATCTGAGCTGTTCATTCATCTGTTACTCTCCATATAAGGCCAAATGTATGGCTATTATGTAATGCACTGCCGTCCTTCCTCAATCAGAGTCAGAGGGGTCCAGCACAAGAAAAACAATCTGAATTTAGACCTCTATTTGTAATCTCAAACGAATCTTTCGGTTTCAGTTATGGACCTTTTCCCGTTCATAGTTTTGCGATGACTAATCACACACAGGCGGGTCTCACTCCGAGGGTCACTGGTTAACTTCTCTTGCCTGTTATATGCAAGCGCATGTTTCGGGGTTAATTTTCAGTCTGCAGGAGTGAGGAAGTGGGATGCCACCTGTAATGTTTGAAAGTGTGGAAAATGCACCAGAGAACAATGAGAGATCTTCTGCAGAACAGAGAGAACTGCTCCTCCTCGTCTCCTTCATCTTCATCATCTCGAGGCCCCTGTTCCTGATTTCTGGTTAATCCAGCATCAGGTTCCATGGCTTTTTTATGTTGACTGCTGGGAGAGAAAACACAATACTGGTCTGAGGTCAGAGGGTCAAGTTTTAATCCAGGTTAATGAAGTATGAAGCTGCTGCCAGAAACTTCTTTATTTTTAAGCTAAAGTTTCAGTTTAGACTGTTACAGAGGTGAACCCTCAGAGAAGGCCTAACATGTTCTGCGAACTGAAAAGAAATTCATTGTATTTAAAGCAAGCACTGCAGTATCAGAACTTCTTTATTATTAGGGTTTGGATGGAAACAGTTAGGTAAAATTATCAAAGGCCAGAAAAAAAGTATTTTTATTCAGGCAGGCATAGCTAAGTGAGCTCTCCCAATAAGCAGTAGCAGCCACATATAAGGGAGAATATATGTGAATGTATCTGTTACAAGCTACAGATGTCCATATTTAATCTAGAATGACTAAGCATTTTCATGTCTAAAGTGATTAGCTTGGAATTACAGTACTACTAGAATCTCACTGAGGCGATACCAAAACGTAGCTTCACCAAAGAGGTGTGTTTTCCCCGTTTTTTTTCAACTCTTGATATTTAAATAACAATATAGTCTTGTTTTGCAACTGGACTATAATAATGGTGGGTTATAACAAATATCGTTTATATTTCTTCTCAGTAATTTACTGAAGAGGTTTCACATTTGAGAGTTTTACTAATATATATGGAGATGTGAGATGACTGATACAAGGACTGATGGGTGGGTTCTGATGGTCTCAGCATGAGGAACACACACACACACACACACACACACACACACACACACACACACACACACACACACACAGAGAGAGAGAGAGAGAGAGAAAGCTCCGGTCAGTATGTAAACGGAGCTGATGAAGATAAAGATGTCTCCACTGCTGCCACTTCTCTATCAGCCTCTCAGGGGTATAAATAACAACAATCACATTCTCACATTCCCAGAACACACAGAGATAAGACCGAGGGTCTGGGTGAGAGCTTTCACACTGAAACACAGCTAAACCTGGCCCAACCGTATCTGTCCTCTCAGAGCTGGACTCACACGAATCCTCTTACAGTGTAGAGGAATGAGGGGGAAACATCCCCATTTAAGAATGATGTCCATTAACTGTAAGGAAAAAACTAATCTGTATGGGAGTTCACTGTGTACAGTGTGTCCTACACACAGGAAAAGAACCATAAATATTTACACTTCAGAGAATGTTTGCACATTTAGAAATTTGTGTTATTTATCATAAAGCAACACAAAAAACACCATATTAAAATATGAAATAGGGGCATAAATATGATTGTTCTTTGTTTTAAAAAACGATTTAATTTTTATTGTGAAAAAAAAATCTAAATAATTTAATTTAATAAATTATAGTTAAATGGTTTCAGATCATAAGGAAAAAAAGGTGAATAGGAGACTTACTACCATGTTGGTTACCGTATCTAGTGTTACAGTCCTGAACAAACTTTTAGGAAACAATTCAGTGCAATAAAATCTCAACATTTTCAACTGAATGGGATTATTTTAGTACAATGTAGAACTTAATACTGTAGCAGTAGTGAAAAGTGCATGCATTATTATTATTATTATTATTATTATTATTATTATTATTATTATTATTATTATTATTATTGTTGTTGTTGTTGTTGTTGTTGTTAATGTATTTGAACAACCATAACAACCACAAATGTATTTAGCAACATAAATTATTCTTGTGTTTTTTCACTATGAGAATTTCATTTTTTTATCAGCCAGGTTAAACTATTTTTGAATAATGTATAAAACGGCAAGAAGTTTTGAATTTAATACTGCATGGAATTAATGCAGCTGAATCGCTTCCTTTGCATCAGAGTATCATAAGACTACCTTTTTATGCCTGGACTAGTGGCGCTTAAACACACACAACCAAAACAAACACTTCTGTAAGCTTTGAAATTGGGAAATAAACTAACAGTTACATCCGTGGTCTGCAATTCCAAAATGAGTCAAAGATTTACAGCGATGTGCCCACTGCAGGCACCCAGTGTACACCATCCTCACATAAACATGATGTCTGTGTACAGCACGGCTGCTCAGGCATCTTTAGCATGAAAGTACACCAAGCAAGAACATGTGAATCACAGCAAATCAGAGCACTGTTGTTTGACAGCTGAATGAGAATCCTTCTCACTCAGTTGTGTTGATTTACCCAGCCGGAGGATTAGAGCGACACTGCTTCCAAACACAGAGCATAGCAGAGATGTTCTAGGTCTAACATCAGTGTGGAATACTGGACATAAACTGGACAAAACATTCAGTTCCTTCAGTCCGGTGACATGAACCAGTGACAGTCTGTTAACTGAACATGAGATTTAACTGTTACAATAAAGGATGGAAGGGAAGTAAAGCATCAAGGCATTTAGATTTGATCTCAAATCCCTCCATTTTCCAAGGTAACCTTTTTTGTGATTTTTTGTATTTTGTGTAAATAATGTTTTCCTTTCCAGGGCAGAGCAGATTGTAAATCTTTTGGCTCAAATGCGGTTTAAACAGCTGAAAGTATGAGTGCTGACATCACGAGGGGATACAATAAAAGCTGTATCACAGAAACACACAATACAAATTTCATCCAAATGAATCTGTCTTTAATATGGTAAGTTGTTGGAAAGTGATCATTTGCTCATTTAAAACACCTTCAAAATGCTATATGCCCCCAGATGTTTAATGGGTGTAAATCAAAATTCCAGCATCAGAGGCCTCCTCAAACTTCAAACAGCACCTAAATTGGACAGAGGGCGGGCCGGTCTCCCTCTCTAACCCTGTTAGCTGTCTCTGATATTCTTCAGGCTCTGGATGAAATATTTAAATGCTCTTATTGCTGTTTCGTGTCTGTCTGAGGAGAGCAGGGCAGTAAATATTTTAAAGTCCTATATTTGTTCACTGTACAGTCTATACTGACACACCCATGAAGGAAAACACCTCACAAAATAGATGCATTACCCTTTTAAATACAGCTACAGTGAACGGCTTACTTTGCAAATGCACCTCAATTAGACAAAAAACAAAAAACAGCATATATGGCACTATTTGGAAAGAATTTGCTGTAGACATATAGTTGTGAAATATATAGAGTATGCGTTTGAATATCCCAGGTCATGTTTTGTTAGTTTTGAAGTGTGTATGAGTACACATCCATACAAAGAACACAATTTCTGCTATTCTTTGTGGCCAGTTTCCAGTTTAACATGGAATAAAATAAATAAAAAAAATGAAGTGTGCCATAACTTTTGCAGAGACCATATTTTTTTTGGGGGGGGGGGGTTTCATTACAGAAATGTGTTGCCTGTAGGGCATTTATGCTTTTTTCCCTTTGAAAACATATTTTACCTGGGAAAATGACTGCATGTATAGTGACATGACAAGATACAGAAAACACTGAATTCTGATTATGGTGTTTCCTCTTGTCTTGTAATTGGCAGCTCAAACGTGTTTGTGTAGTGTTGTGTTTGGTGTTAAGCACCACAAACGTGGCAACCAAAACCCTAGCAGGCGTCGCTGTCTCAACAATCTCTTGAAAAATGTTAGTTGAGGTATAAACAGTTTGTGACCACTGTCTACTTTAGAATCAATTTCTGAAGAAGAAACATTTATAATTTATACTCCATCATCACTGTAAAATATTTCTTGATACTGCATCAGCATGATTTTCCAAGAAAAGACTTCAATAGCTTTATTTGCCACAGTGATGATGACGTTCAGGAGCTAATCTGTGTAAGCCCCCCCCCCCACTTGCACCTGACTTGACCTTACAGGCTGAGCATGTGTCATTCTAATGATCGCCCCACAATTTCACACTCGCTCTCAGATCTGAGCAAGTCAAACATAAGAGGAGTGACCATTTGCAAACACCAGTACGCCTGCAAACTCTGGGATGGAGAGTGCTCTTAACAGACACACACACACACACACACACACACACACACACACACACACACACACCCTAAGAGCACGCTCTCTGGTTTAGAGAACCACTCCGGCTCCTTTTAAGGTGATTTCTCCATTTTCTCCCAGCTCTCTGCTCAGTCAACTCTCTGCCAAAAGCCACTGGGAGACATTTATAGTGACTCCCCCCACCGTCACCATGATGTTCCCCAGCCCACCCTCACAACAGCCATTCTGCCACCCCCCTCCCTCCATCTCTCCCTCTCCCTCTCTCTCTGTCTAATGCTACTTCGCATTAGCTATTTACTCCCTCTCACAGCTAAATTCACACACACACTTCTGTCCATAAGAGTAACAAACTACAAAGCAAAGTCATCAGTCTGACATGAAGTCCTGGAGATTCAACTCACAGAGTATTGTTGAGTTCTGGGCAAAGTTCTGCCGAAACCAAGAAGTCAGACCAATCTTGCTGTTGACTGTGGCAGTTCCTGAATGGTGCATTCAGCCTGACCTGTGGACTGAGGATGGTAACCAGAGGTCAGGTGGATTGTGACCCCAGGCTTGGTAAGAAATGGCTTCCACATCCAGGACACCAACTGTGGGCCGCTATTGGATTGAATGTCCTCCGGGATGCCTTAGACATGAAGCACATGCAGGAACATGGCCTCAGCCACCTGTAGGTTAGAGGCAAGATACTTGAAGGGGGTGAATCAACACCCTTTTGAGAGGCAGCCCATGACCACCAGAACCCTGGTGTAACCTCCCAACACTGGCAAATCTGTGACAAAGTAAACAGCGATAAGGGACCACAGTCTTTTGGTAATCAGCAAAGGCATAAGCTGATGGGCAGGCAAAATGTGTGAACTCTCAGTAGTAACACAGAATGTGAGCGCACTATGTTCTTTATGCCATGCCCGTCTGGGTAATCCCTGGATACCCTGTGGCTGGGGTGGGGTACGCCCAATCCACCACTGACTCGCATTGGCCTGATGTTAGAGAAAGGAGAACACACCAAATGTTGTCAGTGTAGACAACCACAAAGACACATATCACGTAGTTCAAGAAGGCTTGGAGGACAAAGGGGACATTAACCAAACTTGAAGGCATCACATGTGGTTCAACATGATGGAAAATGCCATCTGAATCAGATTGAACAAACTCCGTAGATTCAGTTTAGTCAAAACTGTGCCAACAGATTCAAAGGAAGGGGGTGTGGGTACCTCACATAGAGTCAACATAGGTAGGAGACATGGACTGGCTAATGGACCCCTGCCTTGGATATGTATTCCTCCATAGCCCTAGTTTCAGGATCTGACAATCATGCTCATACACCTGACTGAGGGAGCTCAGTACAAGAGCCCCACGGCTAGTGAGCGGGGAGATGGGTTGCTATGAAGGCAGTAAAAACCTCGGCCATTGACCCATATTCATGAGGAATGTTTACAGGTGAGCGTAGGGACTTAGCAGACTACCAACCATGTGGATAGATATAGAAGAAATGAAAGCCTTGATCACAGCATTGCCAGTTTTCCCAGAATCTAGTGTGGAGGCAAAGTCCTGTGTCCTGTCAATGTGGGAGGAGAGCTGGGAAGTTCCCAGCTGCTTCTGCACGGCACTGGCTTCTTCGGCGGGGGGCCCGGTGGGGGCTTGATAAGAGGAGTCTGGAAGCCTGGTACATGGCTGGGAAGTGGGTAATGGTAACTGAAGGGTAATGCCTACAGAGCCGAACGACAACATTCAGGCACAGGCCAGCATCTCAGCAGCCAAGCTTGGTCTGGAGCTAAGGATTAAGGGAGTCTAAGATCTGGAAGGCGATGGAAAAATATGTGACAGACTGGTTACCTTGCTTTAGTCACAGAACCTGTCACTGGCCAACAGAAAAAAAAAATGCTGACGGTGCCGTAGCGTGCCGACGTGTTGAATGCCACTCCTCGCAGATTGCCTGTTTTTGTGTATTTTGTCTTGTTTGTAATGTCTAGTTTTCAGCCAGTGAGTAGTTTAATTAAGTATGACAGAAAAACACTACTAAAAATCAGCAAACAATATGGAAAAACTGGTGTTTTAGACCCTGAGGTGAGATTGCTACTCACCGGCGAGCACATCGGCCGCAGCGACTCAGCTGAGGGCACCTGGACCCGGATGCATGAGTGCAGACAGGGTTGAAGGGCTGGGGTGCAAGTCAGAGTGAAACGCCGTGGACTACGACCACCGATGCCCAGTACTTTCCTGTCAAATGTCCAGTCACTGGACAAAAAACTGGATGATCTCGGAGGAAGACTTCAACTCCAAAGAGAGCTGAGGAACTGCTGTGTTCTCTGTTTCACAGAGATGTGGCTAACCAAGAGCATTCCGGACCACGCAGTCCTACCGGAGGGGTTCACACTCCCCCGGACTGATCGGACAGTCTTCGGGGAAGAAACGCGGGGGTGGCGTGTGCTTCCTTATCAACAACTCGTGGTGCACAAACGTGGAAATCATCGCACGAAACTGCACCCCAGACTTTCAATACCTGCTGATCAAGTGCCGGATGTATTATTTGCCCAGAGAGTTCAGCGCGGTGTTTCTGGCAGCGGTCTACATTCCACCACAAGGAAACACACATCGCGCTCTGAGTGAACTTTACCAGTTGATCACCAGCCACGAGAATGCGCAGCCGGACGGACTGTTCGTCGTCTCAGGGGACTTCAACAGGGCGAATTTCAGGACTGTGTACCTGAAATACCACCAGCACATCTCCTGCCCCACTCAGGGTGCTAACATGCTCGACCACTGCTACACAGAATATCGAGAGGCATACCGGTCTCTGCCGCGTGTCCACTTGGGGGCCTCGGACCACAGTGCGGTGCTTTTGCTGCCTGCTTACAGGCAGAGATTAAAGCGTGAGGAGCCGGTGTCACGAACTGTGCAGTGCTGGACACGTGAGGGAGAGGAGAAGCTTCAGGACTGCTTAGACTGTGTGGACTGGGACATGTTCAGAGACTCATCCTCTGACCTGGACGAGTACACCACTGCGGTCACTGACTTTATTAAAACCTGCATGGAGGAATGCATCCCCACAAAAACTGTCCGGTCATTTCCCAATCAGAAACCCTGGGTCAATGCTGACATCCGCCAAAGACTCTGCGAGCACACACGTGCTTTCCAGTCCGGAGACAGGGACCTGTACAAGAAATGCAGATACGATCTCCGGAAAGCCATCAGGACCGCGAAACGGGAGTACAGCAGCAAGGTAGACTCCCAGTTCAGCTGCACGCGTGACGCGCATCAGATGTGGAGGGGGATTCAGACACTAACGGACTACAAACCACGAGCACACACTCTTGTGTCTGACAGCTCATCACTCCCAAACGAACTGAATGCGTTCTATACGCGCTTCGAGCTCGCGAACTCACACCCACCAGAGCGAGCTCCAGCAGTGTTGCATGATGTCATTCCCACCATCTCTGTTACGGACGTCAGAAAGAGTTTTGAGCGAGTCAACACACGCAAAGCTGCCGGCCCGGACGGAATTTCGGGTCGTGTATTGAAGGTGTGCAGTGAGCAGCTGTCTGCCGTCTTCACAGACATTTTTAACACCTCCCTGAAAAGC
>JBBPDE010000128.1:14326948-14339629 GCA_037974605.1 Nannopetersius ansorgii
AACCTTTATGTATGTCAGGAGAATGTTAGTACCAAACATATGGTAGCAGCAAATTATGATGAGGTGAAGAAGCTATTGTCTTTGTATCTTTGGAAAACTGGAAAAATTCCAGTTTTCCAAAGATATGTGATAAAAAAAAACCCTAAAAATTGTTATTTCTATAGTGTAATTTTTAAGCTTAATACATTACACTTAAAGAAAATGTAATGGTAAACCAGTATTTGTACTGTACAATTTACACTAAACTCCTGCAGTGCTACAATGTAAATACAGATGTTATGCCTTTATAGAGTGTACTGTAATTCACGTACGGGCCTTTTCTTTGGTTGTCCAGTAATAAATTCATTTATTTACAGTGAAAAAAAATACAGGGCTTTACAAAGAACAAAACGAAAAACACGAGTTGCTCCATGGGGGAAATTCTGGACTGCAGCTGCCACAGATGTGTCATAGGTCAGCAGCCAATCAACAGCAAGGAGAAATAAATAGTGTTCTCGGATTGGCTACTTTCAAACCTCCCGCCTCTGAGTACAGGTGACTGACATACATTATATTGCCAAAAGTATTCACTCGCCCGTCGAAATAATTAAATTCAGGGATTCCAATCATTTCCATGGCCACAGGTGTATAACTTTAAGCACCTAGGCAAGCAGATCACTTCTACAAACACTTGTTAAAGAATGTGTCACTCTTAGGAACTGAATTCCAGTGTGGTACCGTGATAGGATGCCACCTGCGCAACAAGTCCAGTCATGAAATTTCCTTACTGCTAAATATAAGTCAAGTGGTATTATAACAAAGTGAAAGTGATTGGGAACGACATCAACTCAGCCATGAAGTGGTGCCACGTAAACTGATGGAGCTCAGTCAGTGAATTCTGAGGCACATAGTGCACAGAGGTCACTGACTTTCTGCAGAGTCAATCGCTGCAGACTCCCAACTTCATAAGGCCTTTAGATTAGTTCAAGAACATCATAGAGACCTTCATGAAATGGGTTTCCATGGCTGAGCAGCTGCATCCAAGCCATAGATCACCAAGTGCAATGCGAAGTGTCGGATGCAGTGGGTGTAAATCACGCCGCCACTGGACTCTAGAGCATTGGAGGCGCATTCTCTGGAGTGATGAATCACGCTTCTCCATCTGGTGATCTGATGGACTAATCTAGGTTTGGCGGTTGCCAGGCAAACTGCACTTGCCAGGTCTGACTGCATTGTTACAAGTGTGAAGTTTGGATTATGGTGTGGGGTTTGGCCCCTTAGTTCCAGTGAAAGGAACTCCGAATACTTCAGCATACCAAGAGATTTCAGACAATTTCATGCTCACAACGTTGTGGAAACCGTTTCCTATAAACACACTCCTAAACCTTGTGGAGAGCTTGACCAGAAGGGTTGAAGCTGTTTTAGCTGCAATGGGTGGGCCGGCATCATATTAAACCCTATGGATTAAGAATTATATGTCACTTGCGTTTAAAGACAGGTGAGTGAATACTTTTGGCACTATAGTGTATCTGGGCCTTGTCCGCCACATCACTCATCCCTGTGCTGGTCGTTTATGTTTGGGGTGGCACAAAAGCAAAAGCAAAAAAATGTCTGCAGTTTCTGCAGTTTCCGAGAACAATTATTAGTTCAGTTCTTAGTAAAAGACTGAAGCCACGACTGCTGAACCGCGTATAAGCGGAGGTTTACTGTTCTTACTACTGCAGAATGAGTATGAGAAAATCCCCATGCCATTTCCATGCCTTAGTGTGTCCAAAACTTCATAACTACTACATATTGTCACCCCTGTTTGTAGTATTCCAATTCATTTAAAATATAACATAATATTGGTTAATCAAACACTGAAACTGTATTTCAGAATTGTTTGTCTTGACATTCACATTTAATTTTGATAAAAAAGAAAATAATTGTACTGCCTTGGTTTTTACAGACCATATAGAGAAAAAAAGAGCCACACAAGGAATTATAGTAATGAAAGAAAAAGGTGTGATTTGCCCTTAAACCTGTTTATTCCCTTGTTTAACTATTCTTTGGAAGCTTTGACGATAGATGAAGGAAGTGTAAGTATCAGGGTTAGGCTCAAGAACAACAAATCCTAGTTATGTTGAAAAAAATGCACAGCTAAATTTTCAGCCTAATCACGGCTGGCGGCCTGATGGTTAGGGAGCTGCCCCTGCAAGGTCATGGGTTCGGATACCAGGACTGCTAGTGGCATCACTGAGGTACCATTGAGCAAGGTACTGTCCCCACACACTGTTAGCTGGGTGCTCTGTTCCTGGTTGCCCAGTGCTTCACTTGGTGAATGTGTTAAATACAGAGAGAGAATTTCACAAATGACTGTAAAGGGCCGCTTCACTTTTTAAAAGACCTACCTTCAGGGGAGAAGATGGTTGTTCTTGAATCATATCTTCTAGACTAAATTAAAACATAGAAGACACATTTTACAAACCTCAATCATTACCACTAGTCTTCAATGTATTCTGTGAATATTCTGTAACACGTAGCTCACACACTCACCATGGTGTCCTCTCAACATAAAGAGTCCTGCAAACACAGGAACAACAGTCCACAGCTCCTCGGGTTTCTTTTAGCTGGAAGAACATGGCAAAACGTCAAAAAGACAACCCCCAGAAAATAAAGGAGCAAAAAAAAAAATTCTGGACGAAATCTGCAGGACACACAGCTGAACTGAAACAGAAAGTATCACAGCTACCGTTGCGAACCTAGCCAGCTAAGTAGCTACTGCTATAAGATTAACACAAATACTGCCCCTTTAACACAAACCTGGGAAACTATGAAGTGTTTTTTAAATGTTTGCAGTAATTATGTTATTAGTATCCCTGTCTTTGTTCAAAAACTCCTCAGCTGCCCCGTTGTAAACATGCTAAACCCTGTTAGCCTGCTGTCTCAGTGGAGAAGAGCATGAAGCAGCAACTTTTGGTTCCCGTTAAATAACCAAATAAAACCAAAAACAACGAGAGGATAATCACATTTAACAGCAAATTCATCTAAAATCATTACTACATGTACTCTGATATATTTATCCGATTTCTGTCTTTAATTTAAAGTTAATTTTGAAGGAATAAATAAATATCAGCACCTCTCAGGCAGCCGGCTCGTTCTCTTCCCTCCGTTCACAAACCAGAGAGAGCAGCACTCACAGCGCCTCTGGAGGATTGGAGGACCACCTGAAGAAACACGATCTGGATAAAAGTATTGGGACACACCTGTTTTCCAGCATGTGGGCTAACCATCTTATTTTCTTTTTAAGGGCAAGCTTAATGCTTCAGCATACCAAGCTTCCATCTTTGCAGACATATTTTGGGAAATGTGTGGAAGAACATTTGTGGATCCAACACCTTTGGGATGAACTGGAACAGAGATTGCGAGCCAGGCCTTCTCGTCCAACATTAGTGCCTGAGCTCATAAATGCTCTACAGAATGCATGGGCAAAAATTCCCACAGAAACTCCAATAGCTTGTGGAAAGCCTTCCAAAACAGTGGAAGGCAAGCTGTTATAGCTGCAGGGGGTGGGGAGATGCAATTGAAAGCATTGTCATTAAAGTTACTTGTTGATGTAATGGTCAGGCGTCCCAATACTATTGTCAGGTTAAACAGGGCATTTTAGCTTTAAAGTAGCCCACAGGGCCAGTGCTAGGGACAGGGATTAAGCCTAGGACTGGACCATACAGGATTTTGGAAATTTCATACTTAAAGGACAACTTATATCTTAACTACGCATAGTCCATATTCAGGAAACCCTGTGCTATTTTTAGTGTCGTATAACATCATCTTTGCACTCCAGTCTTATCTGTTTAACCTAATTAATTAATTCAGTGTCCTCTTATTACTTAAGATCATTGCAGCAATCAAGAAACCCTGTCTGCTAGTCTGATAGAGAAGCCAGTGCATATTTGATTTTTGCCAGATGATACGTATAGCTTTATGGCAGTAATGTCAGTTATCTGGCTTCCTTACCATATGATTTTTTGTAAAAAAGCATCTCACCCTCAAGTATGTTGCCCACAACAGTTAAATTTTTTAAACTATATGAGTGTCTTCCTAGTCTTTAATCCAGTAAATCTCACTCTTGAGGCCACTGCTGCACCAAAAGTAGGCATATAATGTGTATATATGCAGTTATGGCTATATTTCAGAGGTGCTGGTGGTCTGGTGGTTAGGGAGATGCCAATGTGGTCAGAAGGTAGTGGGTTCAAAGGACTGCTTGTGGCACCACTGAGCAAGGTACTGTTCCCACACACTGATCCCCTGGGTGCCCTGTTTCACTTGGTGAATGAATTAACGCAGAGGAACAATTTCAAACTGTTCACTGTGCTTTGGTGTGTTCATGCGTGACTATAAGAGGCCACTTTCCTTTTCGTTTTGGCCCAAGGATCCTGTTAAGATAAGACAGGTTTGTTCACATTTTCATCAGCAGCACACAGGGGCAGCTGGTAGCCTAGTGTTTAGGGCATTCGCCCTGCGACCAGAAAGTCCAGGTTCGATTCCCGGGACCGGTACCCTGAGGTACCCTGAGCAAGGTACCGTCCCACACACTGCTCCCCGGGCGCCGTGTTCATGGCTGCCCCCTGCTTCACTTGGTGAATGGGTTAAATGCAGAGAAAGAATTTCGTGCTGTTCACACTGTGTGCTGTGGTGTGTTCACGTATGACAAATGGTCACTTTCACTTCACAGTTCCACTACACAATAATCACACCCTGTGATCCTGTGTTCATAAACGCTTCATTTTCACAAGCCTTTGCACTTTACTAATTTATAAAGACTTTACAAAAATAAATTTGCTCTTAAAATGTCCATAACTGAATATTTAAGTGCAAATTTGAACAGGAACGAAAAATGTGATTTGACAGAATGCTTTCTCAAATGGTAACCAATATCACCATCTGATCAGTTAGGTTTAATCGTTGTAGGCCAGCTCATATGTGAACAAACACTGCTGTGGAAGCTTTTTAAGACATTTACTTCAGAGCCTTTGGAGACTGAGACAAGCAGCATCCACCACACATTTGCTCGTTATTGTTTATTACAAATTATATACAATGCAAAACTCAACAGAATGATATGTTCTTTCTTTTTTATTAATACTAATAAGAGTAACGTCCTTATCTTTACACCGTTGTCTGTAATCGGCAGGTGCACTTGCATAAAGTCTTCTCATACAAAGGGTGAAGGGCGATAAGGATCAGCGATACATCCATAATTGCTCTAGACAAACTCGGGACACGTATACTGCAGAAGTGTTTGCGCGTGAAAAGAAAAAAGCCATTCCACGTAGCAGAGAGTGAGACGCATAAACAGAAAAAGGAATCTGGACAGGATCACACCTTCAAGGCAAAGGACGTTGCTAAGCAGTACCAAAACCCATACTTACTGGGGTACATGTTAACTTCAGTGTTCCTGGCAAAACAGACGCACTGCTGTGGATTTAGTCATTAAAAGAGGAATATATAACATTTTTGTCAGTCCTGTGTTATTGTTATTATTCTTATTTAGTGCGGTTCACATGGATGGTTTTATAGCTTATCAAAAAGTTACATTAAAAAGTCACGACTGGAGGCATTAGAACAAAGGCATTTTCCTCCAGCCAGTCAAATTTCTTGCCCTTTATTTTACTTCCATAGATATGGAAGCAACAACAAATTAGCCTCAATCCAGATGTTTTATTTTACTGCATTTCTTCTTTTGGCCACCACTCCAGTACACTGCGTTCTGCTTTCACGTCATTCCACCTTCATGTTCCCAAAGCTTATCTATACATTTAAGCTTGAATAGGTAAAAAAAACCCTTTTATTTTTACCTAATGGTGGCAAGATTTTCACCACCAGACAGCATTCTTCATCTCTTACAGCGGTCATTTTTCATCTAGTTTAATCAGAAAAATTCCACTGAAAGAGTGTGTCATGTAAAGCATTTTAGCTAATCTAGATAAAAGCACCCAAGTCCAGAACCCATCATCAAGTCAGCTCAATAATAGCTGAATGAACAATAATGACGTCATGTTTATTGCAATTACTCTATCCAGGCACTGACATTTTCCAACACACCAAGAAGGGCCGGTGACATCTGTAAACGGATAATGAAAAGATTCTCGCGCTGGATCGGATCAAAATAAATAGTGCTTTCTATTCTGATGGCATTGTGAGGTAACATACATACAAAAAGACACGAAAGTGGGAATAAGTGTGGCGACTAGGCATCCTGTTTGATGAGGCTTTGCCCATTTGACTGTAAGCACTAAAGAAGAAGCTCTCTTTGAAGAAGCTCTGCCCATTTGCCTGTAAGCACTAAAGCAGAAGTAAAGACCAGCAAGTATCACTTTGAGAAGCACCGACAAGAGTGTGGACATCGTGTTGTCTGTGTGAGAGCCTAGCACCAGGATCTTTGATCTTGACAGAAAGTCCACCGATGTACTGAGCAGGCACTGCGAACAGAAATGCCCTTTTCAACAGACATCTCAAACACCATGTGTGGCAGCCCAACAGTAGAAATCCAGAGACCACTCAAGAGGATCCTACAGCTCTAGAATGCATCGTTAACTACAACTCTTACTGAGTAGAGTCTGGATGTTTTCCCTTACATCTCTGAGGGACTGCAGGCTTTAGAGAAAGAAACAGCAGAAATACTTTTTAAGTGCAAGAGAGATGCATCCTTTAGCAGATGCCCTGTAAGGGGTGTGATAGAGGAAACAGCAGAAAACAGGCACAGCAGAGTCCAGGGCCTGAAAAGTCACTGATCGGAGTCCAGAGCCATTGCCAGGCCACCAACAGCCCTACATAGTCAGTATGTGGCTCAATCTGGTTGGAGATCAGAAGTCTCGGTGAAGATCTCTTGCTCAGAACCCCTGAAACTGACTCAGGACCCGAGTCTACAGCCTTCGATAAAAACAGGCTGAAGAGACGCTACTGCAACATACTACAGGCCACATATTTCAGGATGCCTCCATGTCTATAAAATGTCACGTCCATCTCGTTCTCAAACAGAGCCACCACACTAAAACTTTTCCCAGTGCTGGTCTGAAACACAAAAAGAAAACAAAAAGAACTCTCAATAAAAACGTAATTCAGGATCCATTACATAATTAATGATTAATTAATAACAATATTAATTAATCAATTAATTATTAATATTCCTACAGTAGTCCAAAAACTGCCAAAATTAAATATTGAACTGTAAATTAAAGACTATTCATTTAACATATATTAATGGTATTGATTTACCCAGCTAAAATGTCCATAAATAATAGCCTGTTGAAGATAATACAAATATATTACCAGTACAGTTAGTTCTTGTTGAGGTGTGGGCTCCTCAGGGATTGAAATGGAGAACCTCTCTTTCCCACAGAGCTCCAGTGAGTCTGCACTCTGCCCAGGGAGAAACTGTAGAGGAGCGATCCCCATCCCCACCAGGTGGTTCTTATGCATCTTCTCAAAGCTCTCTGCAATCACTGCCCGCACTCCCTACAGGCACAAACAGACAGAACGACAAAAACATCGCTTGATAAAATACCAAGATCCAAGATAAAACACTGCTTTGTTGTTGAACTGCTGCTCGCAAAAACCACAATAATCCAACTATTACAGTAAACAGGAATCTGTTTATTCACGCAAATCTAAAAGTCTGAGGGCTGGTGTTCCAGACGTACCAACAGGTAAGGTCCTTTAGCCGCCCAGTCCCGGGAACTGCCTGAGCCATACTCTTTTCCTGCTAGGATGATGAGTGGAACTCCATCTCTCTGGTACCGCTCCGCTGCCTCAAACACATCCAGCTAGGAAAGTGATTGAACACAGAGTCTATTAAAGAAATGCCTACGTAACATGTTAATTTTAGATGTGGGAATATATGCAGACTAGTTTTAGATCTCTAAACCTGTCCCCTACAGAAAAAACTACCATCAGGATTAAGCAAACAAATATCCCAGCTAAAATTGGTCCTCACGGTCTGTCCAGATGGAATGTGCAGGGTTTTTGGGCCAGTTTTGCCAATGAGGCGGTTCTGGAGTTTGATGCTGGCAAAAGTTCCTCTAGTCATGACAGCATCGTTCCCCCTTCGTGCTCCATAAGAATTGTACTCACGAGGTGTCAGGCTGCGTGAATATAACAAAGAAAATAAATGATATTACAGTCAATATTAAAACAAATACATTTTACACACATACATGTGTGTGCGCGCATGTATACACACATATATATACAGACATTACATGTATGGAACAGTATCAGGAAAAGTTCTTTTTTCAATATGTGGAGTATAAAAAAGGCTCCCACACTTTTGAACTGGGCAAAATGAGCTACTTCTGTCTAAGAAAAAACACACATCAGGCTAATCCAGGACAAGAGCTAACGCTATACTGACTGATACGGAAGTTAAATGAAGCCAGAAAATCTTAGTGATACACAGGTTAAGCAAGCAAAGTTACTGGCATATTGGCACCACAGTAATGCAAAGCGTGCTTATGATTTCAAAAGCTGGTCTATCCTGGGGAAATAAAGTGCAGTATCTGAATGCCATTACATGCCCAAACTTGTTTCTGAAACCAGTACAGTCTGAATATACTGGCAACTGCAGCTGCAAGTGTCAACAAATATTTTTATCAACCGTTCAAGTCAACATGGTGGCATCAAGAAATTACTTATCCTAAGACCCAGAAGTAAAGCGTTCAGTATTTTGAATTTTCTAGGTAAAATAAGTGTAATTTAAGTGTCTTTCAGAAATGCTATTAGTTTATCATAATTTATAATTAATTTTCATTTCTGTTAAACATATTCTTTAGAAATGATCAGAGGGCGTCTAGTCTATGTGGTTATGGTCAGTGTCACCCTGTAAAGTATTCTCCTCCATAACAGGGTTGAAATGTAATTGAAAAAGAAAGGAGAGATGTAGTTTAATTCACTTGTATTATAAATTATATAAATCAACAGCTCATTTCCCTTTTAGACACTGTAATACCAACAAACATCAGAACTCTAGCTTATACATTACAGAATTCTTAATTTGCCCTGGGCTCTCCGGCTATCCACTGATGAGTGGCAGGAGAGTGAGGACCATCCTTCCCACCTACAGACAGCTAAGACTCCTAGATTCCTGACCATGGATGTCTGCAACACCAACAGGAATCAAACTTGACAGGCAAACACTGCGACACTTGGGTCTATCTGGTAACTACATATAATCAGTCTTGCGTTGACATGTTTTATATTAATATGTTTCCAGTACTTGTAAAAAGTAAAAGGCTTGAGTGTTTTACCGCTTGCTTTGCAGGTATCTGGCAGCAGCACTGACGCGTGCAATACTGCCTGCAGGAGAAATGTGATCAGTGGTGACTTTGTTCCCCAGAAACAGCAGAGCATGAGCACCGTCAATGGACCCAGGAGCAGAAACATCCTTAGACTGCAGGAGAGAGGACAGGACAGGACCTCAGACCCTGAACTCTGGACTGAGGCATTTATCTGATATGGCATCATAAAGCACCACTACATTAGTAAGATGTTTTGTCACTCACAAGTTTGCTGAAGAAAGGAGGACAACGAATATAAGTGGATTTGGGATCCCAAGGATAAAGAACAGCATCTGGAGCATCTACACTGTTCCAAAAAGTGCTCCCTTTCTGAAAATGAAAGAATCATTAGAGATTATACAACAACAAATATTAGAAAACGCACAATGTGAATATATTTATTTATTCCACTGGAACAATGTTTGACTACTTGCTGGAAACTATTTTCCTCACGTTTATAAATTTTTTATTTTGTAAAGTATTTAGAGAGTTTAGATGTTGAAATATAAACAATTAACTAACTATAATGAAATTAAGTTGTTATATAGTTAGACAAGATCCATATAATATAAAGACTTAAGATGTTTAACCTCATTTAAGTGAAATTTAATGAGATGTCTACATAATGAACCATTACATGCTTTTTGTAACAGGCATAGTAGCTATATCGAGTTCTGAAGTTAATTCCAACTACTGTCCTTCAAAGTGGTAGAGATTTTCAGATGACCACATTTCTGATACCTAAGGGCATTTTCTCACTACATGATCAATTACAACTAAGAACTGACAAACAGGAAATCAGCTCACGGTTCCACTTACAGCTCCTTTTACAACTGAGACAACCAGAACAGTCACTCTGAAGTGTCAAATTGGCCGATTAGCGGTTTTGCTTACTTAATGGCTGATATGAAATGAGATACGGCCCTGGTACGCCTTAGTAGTTTATCTTGCTTACTATAGTTTAACACTAGCTGTGCTGATAAGAAAGAATAAATCAAAGCTAATTTTACAAAAATAAACATGTTCATAAAAAGCTAAATGCTGATACTGTTTGTGTAATCTGAAGTACCATAGTAACCTCCTTACAAAGTAACAATAATAATTCTCACAATAGTGACTGCTACATGAAAACACCATTCTAGTTTACATTAAAATGCTGTTATTGAAAAAATATGGTCTAGTGGCTTTATCTTGAGTAAAGAAATTCCACTTCAGCTGCAAGAGTTATCCAACACCGAGAACACCCTTGAGTATTAGATTATTTTGGTATCACTAACAGGTACCAAAACCATAGAACTGGACCCTTCGGTCCTGGGCTCATGGCCAGTGGAGAAAGTACAGTACCACTTTTCTAAACCCAGCGCTTCCAGCAGAAAGAAACCCAAAGAGAACCACCACAAGCACAATAGAAAGCAGCAGTACTTCACCTGCATCTTACTCCGGAGTTCTCTGAATATGGAGGCGACGACTGTGTGCTCCTCTATATCCTGAACTTCTTCTTTAGATGGCCACACATCCTTCAGGTACACCTCCTTACCTTCTGCATTCAATCCTACATGCAAAACAGAAGAGATGCAATTTACTTTAACACTTTGGCAACAAACAGCAGAATTCTCTTTTTCAGGAATAAAGTTGCATACATGATGATCTACCAAGTCTTACCAAGAGGCTCTTTCTCAAAGTCAATTCCAACTTTGCCTGCAATGGCATATGCCACCACAAGAGGAGGCGAAGCTAGGTAATTGGCACGAACACAGTCACAAAGGCGTCCTTCAAAATGTCTGTTTCCAGACAACACTCCACACGCGACCAAATCACCCTGACAGGCAGAGAGGAACAGGATTATTTTGACGTTTCCTAAAATTACATGCTTCACAAATCAAAATAATTAGATACTGTAACTAAGAGAGAAATATTACCTGTTTAATGGCATCTACTACAGGTTCAGGTAAAGGTGCTGTGTTTCCTACGCAGGTGGCACATCCATAACCAATCACCTCAAATCTGGCACACAGAAAGAAAAAACATTGTTGGTCTTGAAGCAACAGGAACATCGACTGTTGTAGTGAGAAGGGAAAGCAATTGACAACAGATAACTTGCTGTATTTGTATTATTTAGCCTATAATAATGCTGCGTGCTACTTGTGACTAATACCTCTGCAGCATGAAAGAGAGCATTAAAAGCTCATGTATTATCTTCCTATTTCAACATCATGTCAGCTTAAATGTTACAGCCTGAGTTTATACTTTGAAGTTGTACTTTTGTGAGGGAACTTTCACTGAACACTCTGCATACCAAAAAACTGACAGTTCTGACATCAAAGCAATCGTTTTTAAAAGGCAGACGGTGTCAAGCGTGCTTCTTAAAAATCACAGTGTGAACCACTGTGACGATGCAATGCATCTACTGGGGCAGAATGAACTACACATGACTACATTTAACTAATTGTACTGCAGAACATCTTGATATTCTGAAACATGCACAAAAAAATCATTTCAAAACACTTAAGTGTATTACAAAAAACAGGTAACAATAATTCAGACAAAGTTTTGATCCAGCAGCAACAATTTCAACCTACAAATGCAATGACCATCATCCGCACCTCCACACCTAAATCACACCTGCTTTAAATAAGGTTGATTTGTCAAATATCACATGACAGCTGTTTAATCCTAAAGCAGAAAATGTATAAGGTCTTTATTATTGGATAGGGTGACTATGTGTAAGAAGAATGTCTGTGTACCCAAGTTGGCGCAGGTAAGGCAGCACTCCGCTGGCATTGAGGTAGTGTGTGACCATGCCACCACCTGGAGCTAGGCTGGTCCTGATGTAAGGTTTCACGGTAAGACCTGCCTCCACTGCTTTCTTTGCTAGAAGGCCTGTAGGTAGAACAAACATTACTCAGACAACAGTTTACAAGACACAGCTCAAAAACAAAGAAACAAAGTGCTAACTATCGTTTTATTAAAAAAGTTAAACTGCATTGTCCTTGTTTGACCCTTCAAAGCATTTACTGCATACTGAAGCCTAGCACCTGCTGCATGGCTGTTATAACATGACTGACTGAAGTTATCTCTTTTAAATGGCCTTTTAAGTAACTCCTTCAAACCTTAGACAGATTACAAAAATGGAACAGGAAGGTAAACGGTTCCTGTCATGTAAAAAGAACTCACAAGCTGTGTGAGCAAGAAGGAGTTGCCACTGATTATTACGTCATATATGTGATGTATACACTCATGCTCACACTGAAGGTTAATAATGGAAAAAATTCAAATCCAGTGATTAAAACTGAATTACTGACATAATAGATACTCACTCACTCACTCACTCACTCACTCACTCACTCACTCACTCACTCACTCACTCACTCACTCACTCACTCACTCA
>JBBPDE010000128.1:14343500-14353963 GCA_037974605.1 Nannopetersius ansorgii
AGATATATGCACCTATATACACATGCCCACACACAGTACACACACGATACACCCAGGATATGAACATGCAGTCCTACCTCAGAATACTGAGGATCTTCCTCCTGGTCACTGGAACTGCGGAACAGCTTGACAGCTTTAAGGTAACTCTCCAAAACTTCAAGTTTTTCTTCTGTAAAGTCTTAAAATGAAATTTCAAACAGAAAGAAATCATTGAAGTATTAAATACATTCAGATTATGTTTTTTTGGCAATGCATAGGCAAGCACAGGCAAAATTACATGAGAACATAGCTTGACCATTTTCAATGTAAATTAAAGATTTTACTTTATTTCAAACAATTTATATGGTTCCATGTGTCATCACACTGATACAGTGTAAAGGCCAGGTCGCATTCTGAAATGATGTTTTGTCCTTACTGGTCTGTTTAAAGTGCTTGAGTGTGGTTTCGTCCACGGGAAAAAAGCTGACAGTCGCACTGTATTCAGGGCACATGTTTGCAATGGTGGTTCTGTCCGCAGCAGAGAGCTGAGGCACACCTGGACCAAAAAACTCCACGAACCTTCCACTGATACCAGCCTGACGCAAGTGCTGCACAAAAATGAATAATACAGCTTTTAGGTTTCACTGAGAAACAAGTTTAGAGCAGTAAGACTGTCTCTCAATTGTTTCAGATGTTTTGGCACTATGAACAAATCACTTCTAGGTATATGGATACTTCATTCAAAATATTTTTTTGCGTCTGTTTTAGTCCCCACATGAAAACCACATGTTAGCAAACTTTTAACATTACTGGAGTCTTTAAACTATGGAGAAGAAATAGAAATGGAAAACAGAGGAAGTCAGTTGTGAGTACCTTAGTGATGCCGAGGACTATGTCTATAGATGTAGCCAGAGTGCTGATGGATCCAACTAGCTTACATCCCACAACTTGTGGCAGCGTCAAAGAGACAGGCTGACCTAGCATGACTGCTTCTGACTCTATTCCTCCTACCCCTAAGAGATAGAAACAAAAGCTGAGATGTCAGAACATCAGAAGCTACCACTCCTTTGCAGCATTTCAACACTAATTCCAAAATTCTCTATCACTCAATTTTGAATGTGCATGCAAAAGCAGTTCTCCTGGCTCAGTGGCAACAACCAGTTACTATTTAAGTTAAAAGGCACTTACCCCAGCCAAGTATGCCAAGGCCATTGATCATAGTAGTGTGAGAATCTGTACCCACAACACTGTCAGGATAGACAAAGTCCTCGTTCTCCTGCACTGCCTGAGAAAGGTACTCCAGATTGACCTGGTGCACAGACCCAATGTCTGGAGGAACTACACTCACGTTCTTAAATGCTCTAGAACACCACTGGGAAAAACAAGCAAGTTCACAATGAGAATAAAAAACCTTAATTGTTAATGACATAGTAGCAATTTGTGTAGTTAATGCATCACACAAGCCTCTGTTTCAGTGAAATTTGAACTCACTTTGAAGAACTGAAGTCTTTCTTTGTTTCTTATGAGCTCCATCTCCTGGTTTCTGACTGCTGTCTCTTGCCTACAAACACGCAGTAACAGAACCTTAAACCCTTCTAATACACATAAACACCCTTCAACAATATCATCAGGGCTGGGAGACAATGACTC
The DNA here is from genome assembly GCA_037974605.1 of Nannopetersius ansorgii. Classification (NCBI taxonomy): domain Eukaryota; kingdom Metazoa; phylum Chordata; class Actinopteri; order Characiformes; family Alestidae; genus Nannopetersius; species Nannopetersius ansorgii. Next base: position 14,345,130 of record JBBPDE010000128.1, read on the forward strand.
AACCACTCTGCCACCAATAAAAAACACAAAACAGCAGCTTTGTATCCCACACCTTAATTTACCCACATATTCAGGGCGAGTCTTAGCTTTTATTTACACACTCAAAACATATAACTTTCTTAAAGCTAGGCTTTAAGGATGGGTGGATTGGTTTACGCTAGTTCTGCACATCTTTTGGTTCTGAGCAAAGCAGAAAATTATATATTGGTGCATTTTAGTCCTGGTTTGCATAAAGTAAAGTATTTTACTTCAAACATCAAAAGTCAGATTTTCTGATTTATATATCACAGATATTATAAAGTACACTTGGTGTATAATTGCGATAATGTCCAGAGAGCCATCAATCATGCTTTTTTTTTGTTTGTTTGTTTGGTTTTTTTACATTCCAGAGCAATAACTCACACAAGGCTGTGCATTGCAATGGCTCTGGATGACACAAAGAGCAGATAAATCCAGGTAACACTCAGATCACTACTAGCTTTCTAAAGGCTCACTGCTTTTACAAAACAGAGAAATTCTAGCACATAATGTAACTGACACATGCATTTGAATAGTTTTACACTGAGCGTTTTATAATGGATTCCAAAGTGCCCCAGTCCCACTGTGTCTGTTCTATAATTACCATTTCAGCTCTTGAAGAGATGCTAAACACATGTGTGTGCCAACCCATGTCAGATGTTTAACATTTAAAACAACCACAACAAACCACACCATAGTTCATTTGAAAATTAACCGAGACCGGCCTTCTCAAAGTGACTTGTTTGGTCCACACCAGGGATTGCATGTCAGCATGCTACTTATTCTTACAGAACTTACAGAGCAATCGCAGCAGGGTTTGTCTTAATCTAACCAAACTTTCAATGTCTAAACACAATCTAAACGAATTTAGAAATACAATCTAATTTTCTGTGATCTACTTTAATCTAAACCAGGAACAAGGATTAATACACAGAGACAAACAATGGTCTCAAAGATTCTTTATAAGAGGAGGCCATAAAAAGAAGCAGTGCTGTTCTTACTCTGAAACAGGCTGCAAGTGGAAGGGGCAGAGAAGTGGCGTGTTCTCAATCTGTACACTGGGAGCTCTGCTGGAGCTGGAGGGAGTGTCACTGCAAGAGCCTTTACTGCAGCTTCCTCTGCGGCTTCCACACTGACTGCTTCTGGGAGATGATCGAGAAGGTCCCAAGCGTGGCCCTGTCCCATGTCCTTCACCTCCGCCAGGATTTGGCGCGTTCTGGATGGCACTAAGGAAAGATACAACCATATCCAGGGAAATAAAAATATGTGGGTGAACAAATGCAATACAGAGTATGTATATAGATATTTACCTAAATAAATCTGCTTTATTTGACTTTACATGCACAAAAATGAGGCTAGATAAATTTCATAGCATTTGGTTCCCCATAACTGGGGACCCCAGACTCTCTTCATTTTGGTATTTTCTTACTCTGAAACACCTAATCCAAGCCATAAGCCTTCGAGAAATTGAATTTGAGCTACTCATTAGCTTTACCACTTGCTGAAGTCGATCTGTAGTGAGTGATCTACTATAAGGTCTGTAGGACATTTGGGGTTGATGAGGTTGGGGTCAATTCCGTTCTTGGCCACAGCATCTCGCATTGCTGCCAAGTCCACCATGGCTGGAATGCCACTGTGAGGAAGATCATGGAGAAATCCTTATTTATAATCACTTGTTACTTTAAAATAGGTAAAAGACAAAGTTAGCATCAAAAACTCACGTAAAGTCCTGCAGCAGCACTCGCGCAGGAGAGAAGGGGATTTCAGCATCATTCTGCCGCTCTTCCCAGTTCAGGATATTGTCCACGTCCTCCTGCTTTACATAAAAGCCATCGCACTTTCGGATGGCAGCCTCCAGCAGCACGCGAATAGAGAAAGGTAGTCTCTCTAGCATAGAGGTAGCAAAAGAGGGCAATTTAGCAATAATCTTATCTACTTTAAGTATGATACTGTGGTTTTATCACAATATAGATCAGAATATGACTTTTATCCTGATATAAAATCCACTATGAGAGGCAAGGGATTTATCATCCCATCACTTATCCTATTCAAAATGGATCTAATGTCATTAGATTAATCATTAATGCGGCACAATATTTAAAAATCTTAGACTTATTCAGGATTTATTGGCAGATGACGTATATTTATTATTGAAAACAAAGTTCCAAAGACTCAATTACTGTGAATAGCATTGACAATCTGGTCTTTCTTGTGTTCACAAACAAGTACGCTAACCTGCTGCAAAACAAGGGACATTTCAAGCTTTTTCAAGCTATTGCAGGATACTTAATAGTGAAATGTCTAGATAACGATGTCTGCTGTCAGACATGCTAAAATGCTAAAAAAAAAAAAGTTGCTAAAAAAAAAGTTGCTAGATGCTATTAGTATCTACTGCATCAGCTGGGCGCCTGAACTGCCTTTCTCAATTCACTTACCATATTTGGGATCCCCAAGCTTTTTAGGATTGAAATATTTTCGAGCTTTGTTTTTCTTGGTTTGTAACGTGTCAATCAAATGGCCAAATGGGTGCTCTGCACAAAGACAAAATAAAACACAAAAACAAGTCACATCAAGTTCCCACAAACAAAACACAAAACATTTTGCATAGGCAGGAAAAATACAAAACTGTCCACAAGTAACGTACATTTTTCAAATTGGCTTTTCCTTCTGAACATTGCAAAAAAGGTCTATCATCTGTTATTTATTTACTATATAACAATGCCGGCTGAACTGCAAAGGCCTATGAAATACAGTCTCTATCAAATTTAAATATATGGAAAGCTTTTAACTGCTACCACAACATTTTTTGCTCCATCACAAACTGGCTGCCACTAAAGGCAGCAAAATTTGGAAATAATTTTCTTTTCACACAAGGAGACAATTGCAAACAATGGAATAATCTTTAAGTATTATACAGTGTATAATAAATAAAAGTGTGATTTTGTGTTGGTTTTATAAAGAGATAACACTAAACAGACAGATTGTAACTAAAATAAGTTGTGATGTGACTATTTATGTACCCTCAACACCACCACAACACCTTTTCAAGAACTCAAAACATCTACTGAACAGTGTGTTATTGTAGATCATTTGGCCAGTGGCCCAAAGCAATGTGCACTTGCTCTGTTAGGGTGTAGCTCATGGCCTTCTGTGCTCAACAGAACTGGTTGCAAAATACATTTTAAGAAATGACCAATGACCTTCTTTAACCAGAGAGTAAAACAAACATACAAATGAGTCTTAATTTTTCATTCTCTGTGTTTCTCTTATAACATTCATCCACAACCTCAGCCCTGTTCTTTAACAGACCCTGAGACGTGTGTGGGCCTGGGGTGGAATCTGGTGTAATTTTACCAGACTTAAGTCACCATCATTACACATGCAGAGGCAGTTATTATAATGATGACAGTAGTTTGCAAAAACAAAACACTCTGGTTGGTTCTCACGAAGATATTGCAATTAAATATGGAACTGTGAAACACAGTCTCCTGCAGAAATCCTCTGCTCCTCGACTAAGTACCAGCAACAATATACTGATGCAGTATATACTGAATAATATACTGAAAGGAAACAAATGTGAACCCAGTCAGAATCACAATCAGACAACCTTATGAATCCTGTAGAAAATGTCTTCTTTTATGACAGCAAAGACACTAACAATATAAAATACAAAGTCTAAGTGAAGTAAAAATCTGTAGAGATTCTTACTGTGGAGTATGTTATTGCATTTAGTAGAGATCAGAAGTAGTTAGATATAGATATGGAACGATTATTGTGCATAATACATTGCACATAATGTCTTCACACAAACAAACCAAATACTTACAGGCTAAAGCCAGAGGGCAAAATGGGGACATGTCAGAGATGAGGCAGTGTGAAATGTTTACTGTGTTAATAGAGTCCTAAACAAGTCAAGTAAGTTAATTGACAGTGCAGCCATATACACACAATACACAGTGAAACACAACAACGTTCCTCCTAAAGCACAGTGCTACATAAGAAAAGCAATGTTTCTTCATTTTCAATCAAAAGTGTTCCTTAATAACCTTAAGGGCAAATTAACCAAAAGTGTCCTCTGTGAGGCCTTCTGATCTTTGCACACTATTCTTTACTTAGTCCAGCCACAGCCAGGGGTACTGGGAGGGAACACTCTCCTTATCTCTGCAGCCAAATGCTTTTCCAGATTAGGGGAGAGACCCCAGCCAGACACAGTTCAGCCATTTAAAGATTAAAGTCTTTGCCACCTCGCATCATATAAAAAAAACTGCACACTGTGCTACACAGAGGGTTCGTTGTTTATTAGGATGTGAAACTGCTGAACGGCTCATAAAGAACAATGTCTGACAACTGCAGCTAACAGTTCCTGCATATATTCTCTTATTTACATATATCTAGCATTTGTCTCTAGTGGTTCTGGAGTTCCCTGGCCGTGAGGAACGGTCACACCAGAAATCCGCCGTTATTTGTGAGAGAATAACGCCCACTGTGAGAATCGCTGCTCTGAATGTCAGCCGGCAGCGATAGCTTTAGCATTAGCCTCCCGACATTAGCCAGTTAGCCTTCCGAGGACGGCGAACGGCCTTAAATACGTATTTTAAGCCCCAGCAGGAAGAGCTAATATTATCATTCTCTAAAGGGACACTCTAATTCCTCCCCGACAACCAGAAGAGAGGCGGTTGGTGTGTAACTGACGCAGGGCCGAAGGAGAAGGCTCTTACCGTGCTGCGCGGAACGTAGCGCCATGACGACTTCAGAGATGAACACGACTCCGTTCGAGAAGACCACGGCTACGCCCCTCCTGCAGCTAGCCAATCAGAGATCGAGAGTAGCCCACTGGTCCCGTCTGCCGGAACTAATGGCTCCCCCGAAGACAACCAATCAGAAGCTGATGTCCGCCCACTGACCCCGCCCACTGGCGTAACGTCCGCGACGGATGTGGAGCTGAGAGAAACATGCCCGGCGTGACTTTAAACATGGCTGTGTGATCTCTGTCCTGAAGGCCCTGACAGACCAATCACACTCTCCTTTGCCTTGCTGCAGACAGCGAGGGTGCAGTAAAATCATGACACGAAGAAGATATCAGTGACACGCCTGGGAGGCAGCAGAATGTCACGATAACCTGGTAAGTTAATGCAGCCTATAGAGAGGTCACAGCAGCATGTCAGCCTGGAGTTAGCCACACCGCTCCAGCAGATAGGAAATGAGAACCGGGGAACATGAGACCTTCTCATGTTACATGTCCCTGTAATTTCATCATGCCTGATGTACATGATGACAGAGCATCTGAGTGTATATTGAGGGTTGAAACCCAATAGTAGAAATGGCCACGAGTCACCGGCTGTGCTCTTACCCCGAAGGGCTGGGTGGAATAGGAAGTTCCACTATAAATATAGAAAGCCTATTGCCTTTAATAATTAGTAGTATTTAGTAATTGTACTAGTTGCACTTTATTAATCTTGGAACATCTGAATTCATCAGTCTCTGTGAATTAGAATGAAAAAATTGGATTCATGTTTGAAATACTACTTTACCTTAAATTAACTTAAATTGTTTTAGCCTGTCTTTGTTTTGTGTTGTGTTGGTGTCAGTTAGGTAAACGTGGACCCACTGACCTTTGAACAGTTCAGTAATCACTTAAATGCTTTGCACACTGGTCTTGTCATTCTGGTGGGCTCACGTCATCTGAAGACCTTTGGTCTTTTGCCACTGCAGTGAGTGCTAATAACATATTGGCTGAACTCACTGCTTTCAAGATCTGTTAAACTTGAATGTTTTCTGTTTTCATGACAAGTGGTTCCAGTTTCACAAAGATATGAACCCCCAGTTTTATCCTTTTGACCTTATCCTTTTTATTATGTCTCCTTAGGTTGATGGACAGGTGTGGTGTTGGGCCTGTTAGATGAAGGTCACCCTCAGTTGGAACGATGCAGCAGAAACGGAACATCCGGATTATAGAATGGGAGGACTTGGACAAAAAAAAGTTTTACTCTCTCGGTGTTTTCATGACTTTGACCACCCGTGCCACTGTCTACCCCTTCACCCTGATCCGAACTAGACTGCAAATTCAGAAGGGAAAGTCGCTGTATAATGGCACTTTTGATGCTTTCTGTAAAATCCTAAAGGTGGAAGGAATGCAGGGCCTGTACAGGGGCTTCATGATCAATACCTTCACACTGATCTCAGGTCAGGCCTACATCACCACCTATGAACTGGTGAGGAAGTATGTGTCTCAGTATTCCTCCAGCAACACCCTTAAGTCCCTGGTGGCAGGGGGCTCGGCCTCGCTGGTGGCCCAGAGCATCACTGTGCCCATCGATGTGGTCTCGCAGCAGCTCATGATGCAGGGCCAGGGGGAGCATCTCACTCGCTTTAAGCTGAAGCCTAAGATGGCTGTGGCTACGTCTAAACACAAGCTGACTTTTGGACAGACTAAAGACATTATGGTGCAAATATTCGCAGCAGATGGTTTTCGTGGGTTTTATCGTGGCTATGTTGCCTCACTCCTCACCTACATCCCCAACAGTGCCCTGTGGTGGCCTTTTTATCACTTTTATGCAGGTATACACAAAACTCTCCTCTACCATCTTTCACATCACAAAGCCAACCTCCAATGGGATTTTTTTCTTTATTCATTATATTTAAAGAGTAATTTCAAAACACGGTTACATCAAGAACAGGAAAGACCTGAAACATAAGCTTTTCAGAAAGTCTCCCTATTTGGCCCATATTTAGAAGGTTTAATAAATGTAGGTTATTGTGGGCTGTTGAAAGTCTCAAAGCACACATTATTGCATCCTGTCAAATGATGAGGAGGTTTACATGCATCAAGTGTGCATGTAAACAGTCCAACTACTGTTAATCAGGTATTCAGTCATTTGCATGGGCCTGATGCTTATTGTATGGGTTGCTGGTTTAATATTTTGTAATTGTGTAAATAGAACAGACATTTTTACAGCTCCATACACAATAGTTCTTGTTTGTTCATGTAATAACTGGTGACTAATCTGTGTACTGAAACAGAGCAGATGTCCAGGCTGGCCCCATCCAACTGCCCTCACCTCCTCCTGCAGGCCGTGGCTGGGCCTCTGGCTGCAGCCACTGCCTCCACCATCACCAACCCAATGGATGTAGTGAGAGCCAGAGTGCAGGTAAAAGTTTTGTCATTTTATTCACATACATCTTACCTAAAAGAGAAGAAACATAATTTATAGAGGCAGTTAGTGCTTTCCTGTGCTTTTGATGAGTTTGAAAATATGATGTGACTGGGTTTGTGCCTCTGAGGAAGCACAGAGTAGCTTGGTTGGTTAGAGTGATGGGGAGATGTAGGTAGTGTGTGGAGCTTGAGTGGGGGTGGGGATTTATTTTTTCCTGTAATTGAGGTGAGTGAGGCATCATGGCATATGAGTGGCCAGGGAGTGGGGACAGTGCTAGGTAGCACCAAATGGACTCCGAGTTCATCAGGATTTATTTGTTTAGAGATAAAACTGATTTGAGGCTGGTGATGCTTGAGTGCATTTGCAGCACAGGAAATTAAATCGTAACATCTGTAGCACATTATCTTCCAACTGGTTAATATAAACAGTTGCTGATGGAGTAATGTTGTTAAATGGCAAGTTGTAGTTCTTTAGTTTCTCTGGCCTATAGTGTGAAGATTTCACTGAAGGATGTTTTTGGAGGTTTTCGTCTTTCTCTCCATCTCTGCATAACCAGGAATCAGCAGATTTGGACAGTTGGCAGTTCATTATTTTGATTTAACTGAGGCTGATCTGTGTTGAAATTATGTTAACGTGAGGCAGAGCCCTCTGTCTGTATCCTAATGCTGCTATGTGTTGTAGCATAATTCTGCATGACTCCTCAGGGTAAATAACTCAAAAACCTCGCTGTTGAAAAGGTTTAATAAAAGTCAGCCAGAAATGACCCCCTGGCCAGTTTAAGTGTAATGGTACAGGATTGCTCATGGATAGGCAAATCAGTCAGTAGGGGTTTACATAATCCTGCCGGCAGAGCCTCCATCTAAGTGATCCATTGTTCTTTCATCCATCCAAACCTGTTTAGCAGGATTACATTTTGAACATAAAGCACTTTCCATTTTTTATAATCGGGTGCCTTTTCTTCCAAGGTCGAAGGCCGTTCTTCTGTGATTGAGACTTTTAAGCAGCTCTTGGCTGAGGAGGGCATGTGGGGTCTCACCAAGGGTCTCTCGGCACGCATCATCTCCTCGACCCCCACCTCCATCCTCATTGTCATTGGATACGAGACACTAAAGAGACTCAGCCTGAGGCCCGAGCTGGTCCACACCAGACACTGGTGAAAAGGAGCCCACAGGGTTCCTAAACACAGTCCAGGGCGACTATACCTCAGGCTGAGCTTCATGGACTCTCCGCCTTTTAACTCTTGCCTTTTGGGTCTTTTAACGTATGGTCTGGCTGCTTGGATTTTGCATTAGGATGCATTTTTGGAGGAGGACCAGGAGAAATTGAGCTTTATGCTGTGCTCAGAGTTTCCTCTTTTTTCAAAGTTATGTATTTATATCTATAGATTTTCTAAACATGTGTGGAGACTAAGGCCTAATGCATACAGGTGCTTCATAAACGGCCTTTACAAAACTAGTATTTGCAGCAGTGGTATGCACAAAAGCCCAAGAATGAAATTTTAAGAAGTAGTTTCTTTTTAATATCTGGGATGAATGCAAACTAGATCCACAGATACCTGCCAGAGGACCGGATCACTACGGTTCCGTGCTTGCAGCTACATCCACCATGAAAAAGCCCCAGGGTGGATGCTATTGTGATCACGTTTCCCTTAATTATGCAAAT
>JBBPDE010000128.1:14402190-14417604 GCA_037974605.1 Nannopetersius ansorgii
TGGCTGTTGAAGCTGCTGTAGGTAGCAGGCGGGCATTAGGACCCAGGCGAAGCTACACGGCACTGCTTGCCAGCGAGTAGCAACCGTTTAGTAATATTTCTGTCCTGTAGGAGCTGCTAGTGAGACGCTACTGAGACGACGACTCACAAACATGTTGGTGCGCATGTAAAATATACAAACAACTTCTAATTATCTCTCTGCCAGCCTAGGACAGCCTAAATAAAAAAAGTGCCGTTTGTACTCAGTTCAACAGAACAATAATATGTGTCCATAACTGTTTACTGCTTAACTTCACTTGTTTCCTTAAGTGAATAGAAAGGTTTGGTGAAAAGGCACACGCTAATTCCTTCCTACAAACCTGGGGGATAAGCCCCCATTGTCTTTCCGTCCTAGTGATGTCCCTGTTTCACAGTAGGCAGCTTGCATCGTATAGACCCAGCTCCCAACTCAACGTGAATAGATTAACAGCGATATTTTTTTAATCGCCCGATAAGCGTCTCACATTAACGCAGCACGTTAACGCCGATAACGGCCCACCACTAATTTATATACAGTACTCCAAAATATCTATTTAGTATCAAAACAATACCACATTGATACTAATGTCAGGCATTTCCACATTTCCTTAATATCTAGCTTTTAGCCCAAACCCTCACCCCACAAACTGTAGGCTTGGAAATTGTCAAGCTCAAGTGTTTTGATCAAGAGCACCACCCATTACAGAACATTTTTGAGTTTAACATAGTTGGATGGCACACCTCATCATAGATGCTCTCAATCTCGTTGAGGAGGGTCTTGGAGCGCAGCACCTTAGTATCATTCTGTTTGAAGTTGATTCCTTGGTGGTCCAGGGACTTCAGATAATACTTTTCGTTCTGCTCACGCCAGATCTTATTAAAGCCTCTCTGTGCTTCTCTCCACTCCTCCTCCTTCAGCTTTAACCTAAAACACATACAAAAACAACAGAACATAAATACATAAACTTACCTCATTTGCAAATTGCATTTTTCTGTATTATTACATTGTAAAATTCAGAGCAATAATAATAAAAACAACATTTGCCTTACTTTAAGGTTCAGCAGCAATTTTAAATAATGTTGCACATTTGCCCCAACAGATGCATTTCCACTTGGCTAACAGTTGTGTAAGTGTTTCGGCTCTGATATGTTTCTTATATAAGGGTGATGTTGTGTGCTCACCACATGATGCAACAAAACTCCCTCTGGGAGATAATAAAAATGTGCAATGATAAAAGTTTGTTCTGCACAATTGGGCACTATGTAAGTCTGTAATAACTATTGAGTAAATACATAGTTACTGAATTACATTCATATCACATTATTACATGAGAGTCTGAAACAATTAATCAGATGGAAATGAAAGTGACAGTACAGGTACACCGAGTCATATGAGGTCCCTCAAACTTTGGGTTTTCTGATTACAAACCTCTTCAGCACAATAGGGACGGAGACAGCAGGATTCTTCTTTAGCCCATCAATGATGTCCAGTGCCTTGTCTCCGTATATCCTCTGAATAGCCTTGCGGTGGATAATCTCAGATGTACCCCCCAGTGTGTTGTCAAGACGGAACTTCGCCTGCTCCTCAGCAGACATCCGAGAGAGCTTCTTCTGCACCGTCTCCAACACCCGGATAGTGGCCAGGTTTGTCTCTAGAACCACATCCAGCTATGCACAGATGCAAAACAAATTATTTACATTATTATTTTGCGTTTTTTTATTATTAATTGTAATAACATTCTTCATTATTGGTTAGCAGTCTTTGATCTTTGTCTTTAGAGCAAAGGCCACAACTAACAGTGTGCTACATTGTACATGATACAGTTTATATCATGAGGTTTAGTTTCTCGAAGGCTTAATAGCTTGAAACAGAAAAAAGAAACAAGGATCTTTTAAGTGCAGATGACAGCAATAGTTTCATTTTGCTCACCCCTAGCATGACCAATTCCTAAATGTCTACTCGTGTAAGTGTTCGGATTCACTTTATTAAATGAAAACATTCAGTACTTTCCCTGCCATCCAATCATGGTGTTTTTCATGGAGTGAAGGAGTTGAGTGGCTCACCTCAAAGCGTTCGTCCTCACACCTATAAATATGCTCCTCATACTGTGTCTTCTTAGAGCTGACAAAGGTAGAGTCCTCTGACCATGAAGGGAAAGACACCCACGTGTCATTCAGCACCTGGATGAACAGAGGGGACCACAAGTGAGTTCAAGGACAAAAAAGCCTCAAACGAAAGTCAGAGTTTCTTGAAAACAAAGCAATGTCTACATGTAAAGAACAGCATGAGGCTGACCACGTTTGTGATAATCTGTTAACATGATGATAACGTTAGGACGGCTGTTCACCTCTTTACAGAGTGGGGTTCTTCCTGTACATTTGGGCTGCTGGTAGCTCTTGGGCAAAGCTCTATAACTAAAGCCCAGCCTCTTGCATGAAGAGTAGTCTATTTCCATGGCAATGCCCTCGGTTGCTCTCTCTTTAGGGTAGCTCTCCAAGTGGGCCATCTCCTTGTAGCCCAGGAAGTTCTTAAACCAGGTGAACAACTCCGGGAACTTTCTGAAGGTGTCACGCACATTATAGTTCAATTATCTATCTTTGTCAAGATCATTTCAAACATGGTGATAAGAACACTTTCAACAAATGCAAAATGGCTTTATCTATATTAAACATGCAGCATAGAAAACCTTTTTTGTTTGAACAGATTAAGCACTGGTCAAAAAACATACCCTAAAAACGGCAGCACCAGTTGCACCAGTTCAGCTCGAGAGATTACTTCTTGATTGAAGATGACTAAGCACCGCAAGAAATTGTCATAGGCTTCAGCACTTCGTAATGCTTTCCGCACCTTTGAGAGATTTAGACCAAGGATTAAGTGTTGCTGTTTAAAATAATAATAATAAAAAAATCCTGAATCATGAACTACACCATCACCTTCTCAAAGAACAAGGACTCTGTGCCAACTCCGTGCTTACTGGCCTCTGCCATAGGGGAGTCCTTCAGAGTCAGTAACTTAGGCTTTTTCTGGAACGTAAAATGGTCAGATTATAAAACTAAACTACAATGAAAGATTCTGAACAAACTTAATTTGAGATTTAAGATCCAGTTACACAGTAGGGCATTCACCTTTACAGGTGGAGCAGCACCAGTAGTTGAGTGTCTGCGGATCTGACACCCATTCTGGTTAGGCCTCTGCTTGTTGTTCAGCTGTGGCTTCTTCACTGTACTTCCATGATCATTTTGCACAGATTCTGCTTTCTCTGCTGTTGTTTTGCCAAGCAGCTACAGAGTGGAGAGAAGGAAAAACACTTTAGTTTTAAAAGTCTGATTTTAGTCTCTTTCTTATTTCTGTGGGTATGTGAAGCACAGTCTGCAGCCTCTCACCACAGAGCTGTTAGCATCTGGCAGGAATTGGCCAAATTCTGAGAGCAGGTCCTCCTGGTTTTTGAAGAGCCGCGCCACTTGAGAATACACCTCCTGCTCCGTCAGAGCCGGCGTGTAGTTCCCTCCAGCTTCTTTAGCATTACGCTGCTCCTTCTACAGAAAGGAATTAAAAAAAAAATAAATTTAATGACTGTTCTGTGTTATTGTAGTTCACACTTAACTGTTAAGCCATTTGCTGGATAAGACTGAAAAAACTTGGAGTCATCTCTCCTATCTATCCTGCTCAAAGATGCATAAAATCAACAAGAAAAGACTTCTCCCCGGGAATATGGCCAAGTTGAGACCTTATATTCATGGGAGATCGACTTCACTCATCAACTGAAAGCATCAAAGTTCACAGAGATTCTGAACAGAAAGCATCACTCAAGAGAATTATGAGGCCATAACAAGACATTTCTCTAAAAACACCCACCTGGTATGTGTGCAGGATCTCTAGGAACGCTTTGTAAATGTCCGGCTGACCTTGGAAGCGGTTTTTTATCTTGTTCACGTAGTTGATAGCATGGTTGAACTCCACAGGCTGATTGTTTTGCAATAGTGGAGCACTGGGGGTACTGCTCACAGGAGTGTGGGGCTGCAGAGGAGGGGAACGGGGGGAAGCGTACGGCGGGATGGACGGATTAGGCTGACTGCTTGGCGTCAGTGCCGGAGACTGCAAAGGCTGTCGAAGAACAGAGAACCCTTTTAAAATGAAACTTTATGAACTTTGGAGACTTTGAATAATTGCAGCCCTAGCACAAAGCAAATGTGTTTTTCATAAGCATCTTAAATTTAACTAGAATTGTTTCAGAGAACATTCAAAAACAAAAGCTGATGTCTATCTACAATTACTAGACCTGAATGCAAAACTTTAAAGTACTGACTGGGCAACTGTACAAGCCAAATGAAGCAGCTCACCTTGCTCTTCTGCGAGGGCTGGGCTGGGGGAGGGGCAGCTCCGCTGGAGGCTGGAGCAGCCAACTGGCTCTGGTGCTGTGCTGGTGGGATATTCTGCACAGAGATTCCATGTGGTGTAATATGGTGGATCTGACCTGGTGTGGTAACATTCACCAAGTCATTGGTCTGCACCTCAATCTTATATCCAGGTGGCAGAAAGGTGTTGAAGCCCATGATGAGGTCAGGATGACCCTTAAAGAGCTGAGACACCCGACTAATCACGCCTGGTGTGTCAATACTACGAAGAGAATTAGCAGAAAAAAGTCAATTCATGCACAAATACTATCCCAAACAATAATAACGTTATCATAGCTAGCACTCAAATATCAAAATCAGTGCACAGCATATATTTCATTGTCATATTTAAAAACTCTGCACTTTGTAAATGCTTGTGTTGTCTTCAACAAGTTTAGCTGTCTTTTAGATATTTCATTAAATGTGACAGATTCTATTCAAACCATAAACCCTCATATCTAACTAACTCTGATGACAATCAGTTTATTTTCATTTTAACAATTAGAGTATCAGTATATCATCAATAGAAGACTCTAAATAAAGTGTGATCCAACAACTCATTCATGTCAAAGCTCACCTCTGAGACTTAAACTCTTTCATAATGTCCAGAAAGTCATTGTAAACTTGTGGCTGACTCCCAAACTGCAGCTTCACTTGATCCAAGTAGGACAGGGCATCCTCCACCTGCAAGAAAAGAAAAACACAAATTCATTGGCTGTTTCTGAATAAAAAGTAGCACACTCTGAACAAATTCCTACTTTGTTTAAGAATGATGATACAAATCCGAATTAAAGCTCATCGTTCACCTTGAGTCTCTGGAACTGCTGTTGTCCCTGTGCTGAAGCAGTGGGATTGGGTGGGTGTGCATGACCCTGAACCAGCGCAGGGCCATGAGATTGCACAGCAGGACTGTGATGGTGGGAGCTGCTGTGGACGGCAGGGTTCGGACCATGTGCATGACTCCCAGAGCTCTGTGCCACAGTGGGAACCTAAAGAAAACACATCATTAAATCACATAAAACCAACAAGTTAATGTGTTCTAACAGAGATAATTGTAACTTTCTGTAATTTTGTTAAAATTAACTGAGCAGGTGGTAATAAGTTGGTACCTGGTATCCCTGGGGCACAGGGTACTGGATGCCTGTATTGGGCTGCATGTTGTCAGTCACAGCCTCATACACTGCTGGTGCTGGGGCCAGAACCCTGTGTTGGAAGCCCTCAGTGCTTCCTGGGAGCCGACGCTGCTGCGCCGCAAAGACCGTTTCCTGATCCTCCAAACGGCGCTTCATTATGAACTCATAGTCAGGGGGCACTAAGACCTGCAGGAAGGGCAACAAATCCAATTGCTGGAGTTACACAACTATTAAACTAGAGCCAGGATGTTTGACACTTTCAGAAAGTAGAAAAGTTTTACCAGAACTCCTGTAAAAATTTAGCTTAATTCACAGATTCGGCAGAATTTGTCAACACCAACAATAAGTGGAGCTTCTCTTTAAAACAAACGGAAAAAGCATCAACAAAACAAATGTACCAATAACAGCTCCTGTTTTCTTCATGTGTCAGGAGAAAAGCCCATCTGAAACCACTGAGGCTGTGTTGCATAGTGTCAGCACTCATAAAACAAGACAGTGCACATAACAAAAACAGGTATATGTACAAACAACAATCAAAACTCAACATTTACTGAATATTTCCTTTTTACTAGATATGGATGCACATTTGGAGCATGGTACCCAAAAGCTGTACCCCCTCCCTATATAAACAGTCCATTCCTGAAGCTGGCTCCGAGTTTCCTCCAGCCAGGAGCATGCTGCAGGACTAGGGCCATGACGTCATCGGGAGACTCCAGTCCTGCACACACATTAAAAGGCGCCTCGCATCTCCAGCACGAAAACAGGCGGAGAGAGACACACAGACACACCGACCAGGGGGTCAAAGAATTCCACGTCCACAGCTCCAGTGACCAGACCTCCCGCTGTGGGGGTCCTCGTGTCCAGTCCGGCCTCTATCCTCAGTGCCACGGCTGCAGCCCGCCATGAGCCGAGCATGTGGCAGTGAGGGGAACATAAATGGACATCTGAGAGACACCATGTGTGTGTTCCTCGTTTCGATAACGGCTTCACACTTCGCCCTCAAATACACACATTCAGAAGCCCGCGGAATGTTTATGAGACACGCGCTTGCACACATATTTGACGATTTAGTGCATGCGTAAGCAGGGGATGAGTTCCAGCATCTGTAGCACAGTCCGTTTGCCAACACACAGATGTTGGCGAGGGTGACCCAAACTGACAAGTGTTTATTCAGGAGCACTTACTTCGACAAAGAAACTTGGAGAGGGGTACACATGCAGACAAAGCCAGAACAATTTTGGAGCGGGGAAACGAACAGTCCTTCGGTTTAGAAGGTTTTAAGCGACTCTGAAAGACGTCTGGTCACTCGTATTTGGATTGGGGAGTCACAGTTCTCTCGGTCCCCTCCCCCTAACCCTGAGGCCTTAAGCCCCGAGCTCGAGTGCATAGCCAGGCGGGCGGACAGAGCAGTCTGACGGGCTAGCGTTCAGACACAGACCCCCGGCTTGGGATAGAGACACCGTGTTTGCAGAAAGAGGACGTTTGAACTGCTTCATTATGAAGAGCTTTGGGTTCCGAATGTGAACCAAACACAGTAAGAGGGAGAAGAAAGTGCCCCTGAAGCTAATTGTGCTAGCCCTCGGGCTAACAGATGTCAAAGCTAGCTGTTAGCAGAGTCCCAGTCTCTCCACACGTTCAGAACAGAAACACGGACTCCAACTCTCTCTTAGAGAAATTCACATCTCACTGAGCCTGAGCCTGAGCCAGCCCAGCCAGCAGTGCATGAGAAACCGTTGGTAGTGAGGCTGTTTTGTTTATTTTTGTATCTCCTCTCTGCTGCTCCCCTCAGAGGAGCCCAGTTTAAACTCACCTCCTCCCCCAGCAGCGAGGCTAGTCGAGTAGTTGAGGTCTGTCGCGCACAACAGGAACCCACGTAAAACACGGCTTGTGGACACAACTCACCGGTGCATGGCACTAAGTAAAACGTACCATTAGTTAAACGTTAAAAAAAACATACACTACAAGAGAAAGGGTAAAAATCCTCAGCTGAAAACAACCCCAGTTCTGTTCGTGGTCGAGAGGCGTGGCTCGCAAAAGCTTTTTCTTCAAAGCCCACCCACTCACGTAGTGGATTGGTGAGTTCTAGAAAAGAGGAGGATTTGGCCGCTTAGATTGGCCCGCTCTGGACGTCACTCATATAAAAGCAGGTTTCAGAGGGGGGTCGTCCCCTGGCCGCCACTCTGACTCCTCTCTCACACGTAGGCTGCACGGCTTGAAACGAAGGGCTTTTTTAGTAGCTGCATTGGAAAAATAACCGGTGGCGCACTTCTCTAAAATGTGGTAGGGGTGATCTATTTCGTACACTGACCCGTTTATTTGGACGTAAATGTAGTAAAGCACGGATCCACAGTCTTAACACTTGTTTGGTTGCTAGGGTCTCCTAGTAACACGTTTTGAAAAGAACAAAATCATGCACACAGCTCAAAGGCTATTTTTCAACCTAGGGTCAGCTTAAGTAGTAGGTTTGTGGTCGACTCGTGTCTAAGGACAACGAATTCATTTGGATAAAAGCAAATAAGCCTCTCCGTGCATAAAATTAGTTGACTAACTTCCTGAAGTTACTGCCCCACGTGACTCGTCTCAACAGCGTTTAGCTGTCGCATACGTCATACAGATGGCTGAACGCTCAGACCACGCCCCCGCATCGAGCGCTAGTCAATCAGAATAAGCGTGTTCTCTCAGATCCCGCCCCCAGCTCCGAGCTCAAGTCAATGATAATGAAAAATGCTCTCTGGGGCCTCGCCCCTGGTTCGAGCTCTAGCCAATCAGCACGAAAAAATCTCTTTCCTGCCCCGCCCGCCCGCTTCGAGCTCGAGCCAATCGGAGAGACAAGTTCTCTCCCGGCCACGCCTCGAAAGGTGGATCAGCTTAAATGTAGCCCCGCCCACGAGAGGCGGAGTCCGAAGCCAGCCCGGGATTCCTCTGTTTCAGCAGAGGAGCAGTCCTCTCTCAGCCTGTACCGACCATGTTTGAGCTAACAGCTTCTTCTAGCTGACGTTTGGAGAAAACCACAGCGAGCGGAGACCCCTAAAGCAGCATGGGCCTCTACCATCATTTCGACCCATTCAGGAGCATTAAGCACTGAACTCGAATACAGCAGAAAAATGCAGCTGCTATGTAGTAGACGGATCATACCGTGCAAAAAACAGCAAAGCTGCACTAATGTGAGAGCTCTGAGGACCAATAAGTGCACGGGCGAAGGAGAAGCCGGCGTGTGTTTGTGGTGTGTGCGTTCCCCTTTAATACGACACGCATTTTCTGCTCCGTCCTGCACTCTTCTCTCCTTCTCATTGAACAATAGACCCTCGATCCGAGCAACGCAGCACCGTCGACACACTGTGGCTTTGTTAGACACCTCTCACTCGAGACACGGTGGGTTTTACACGCGGACACACTAAAACTTCACCCTTCGGACACAGGGAGAACGGATTTGTCTCATTTATGGCGACCTTATATCGGCCCCAAAGTCAAAATGGGCTCAAATCTGGAGCTGTAAACACGAGCACGGCTTACTGACGACATGTGGCGTCGCTTGATCAGAGACTCGAGTATGTTTATGAGAAACGACTGAACACACCGATTCTTTCTTTACTTCGACATCTGAGGGGGGAAAATGTCTAACCCATCCGCCACAACAACTCCCTCCCCCTCCGGAGCCCTCTCCTAACTATCAGACCCCTGAAAAAGACTGGAGATTTCTGCACGCTTGTAGAGAAAAATAAACGAGTTAAAACGGCACTGGACTGCAATCAGAGACCCGTTATAATATGTCATGTTTTTCTCTGTGTGCCACCAGCCCTCCTTAATTTTGACGTTATCGAGCAAACACCCACATTTACAGTGTTAAAGATAAACACGCGAAAGGTGTCCGACTCTCAGCTTTAAGCCCTCGTCGACTAACAACACGGGTTCGAATCGCGATCATATTTTTGTTTTCTTTACCAGCTGTTACATACCTAGGAAAAAGAAGAAGCCTCTCACTCCGGATTCGTGTTTGTAACAAAATAGTTGGGAACGCCCCTCTCTCTTCCCATTGGCTCGTCAGGCCACTCACGTCATAACAATTTAAATACGACCCGCCAAAATCCCGAGTGAGCGCAGCAGCGTTTACGGTGGAACTGAGTAGCAGCAAGCTTGAGACATTAACTTAAGATCAGGCTGTTTCAAAAATTATACACAGGATTTCGGATTTTAATCTTTACACAGTTAGGCAGTCGTCTTTATGATCAGAAGGTTGTGGGTTCAAATCCCAGGACTGCAAGTGTCACCACTGTAGTGCCCCACTCCCCCCAGGTGCTAGAAAGTATTAAATGTACTGTATATGGAATAAGAGGTCCTTCTTTAATGACTTGTGAAGTGCACTATAGGCCTGGCAAAATGCTGAGAGAACAGCAGCCTTAAGACATATAGACTTTAAGATCATGCTGTATTAAAAAGTATGTGATTTTGGATTTTCATTTCTATGCAGTTAATATATTTATTAATAAAAAGGTTTCTAAAGTTCAGACTTTGTTTTCATACATTATCATGCTGACTTGCTCTAGCTTTCCTTATTTCAAGCTGTATGGTCTGCGCTATGAAAGGATTTCATGGCTTATAAAGTCCTTCACAGGACTCATGTAATTTCATTACATCAAGTGCATTATATTAGGAGCACCAGGTCCTTTCATTAATGGATTATAAGGAATATGAGGTCCTTATTTCATGACATATGAAGTGCACTATAAAGTACCACTTACTTTGGGCAAGGTACCGTCCCCACACACTGCTCCTCGAGCACGGTGTTCCTGGCTGCCCACTGCTTCACTTGGGTCAATGAGTCAAATGCAGAGACCGATTTTGTGATGTTTACTTTGTGCTGTGCTCATACGTGACAAATGGATACTCTACACTTGCACTATGAAGGAATTTGTGCTATTTTATGGCTTATAAAATCCTCCACAGGACCAATGGTTTGATGACATTAAGTGCATTATATTGGGAAAACCGTATCATTTAAAGACTGAATTACAAGTAATAGGGAGTCCTTATTTCACAACATATGAAATGCACTGTGCAGGGCATACAGATTCTTAACATATAGTGATTAAGAAATCTGAAGTGTCCTGTATTGGGAAGTCATCTTTATTTTACAACACATGAGGTGCGCTGAATTGCAAATAGGGATTCCTGACTTCTTGTCTTAAAAAGTGCACTATTTAGAGTGTAGGGCTCTTTATTCCATGACTTTCAAAAAGCACTACAGGACCCATGAGTTTGAGTTACAAAGTGCACTACTTAGAGTGTAAGAAGCCTTTATCTCATTACTTGTTTAATACACTATATCTGGTGCCCTAATATGGGTTTAGTAGTGATTTTCTAAAGAGTGTCAGTGTCAGAATAAAAAAAGGTCAGTAAAATACCAAGCATGAAGAAATGACAGGTCCATTTAATTACCTTTCAAACAGTTTGTTTTCATACTTTACAAGGTTCTCTAATGAATGTCCCTGAGTCAGGGAACAGGGCTCCATTCTGCCAAAGAAGCTTGCAACATTTCAGCACAAGAGATAACATTATTTGCCATCTCACACATGTGCCAGTCTCATGTTACAGAAGTCTTTCAGAATAAAAGTACTTGGTCATAAAGTGAACTGTTCAACATATATAAGTGAACACCACAGCATCATTAATTACACAGCTGGATTACATCATCATACGTCATACAAAGGAACGAGTTACAGAATGAGAAAATATAAGTAGCTATTTGCAAATGGAGTAATATGTAAGGACACAGAAAGTTGTGGAATATAATAGAAAAATAAAATCGGTCACATTTCGTGTCCATCGTTTCAACAGCTAACAAGTCTAGAATGATGAGTGCATACAAGTGTTGGATTTAAAAGATGCTTCACTACAAGCAAATTCAATATGAATTCAGTAGCAAAGGCTCACTTACCCAAAGACAAACTAATGACAGGCCTACAATGACATGATACAGATTTTGAAGCCAACTGTACAAACACGAACACGTGATTAATACAGAAACCGTCTAACAGACCACTGGACTTGCAGAGTCGTCAAAGTACAAATATTGCATTTCACACCACAGTACAACAGTTACGGAATTTGTGGTGTAAAACGTCTCTTCTGTTAGCGATGTTCGTGAACGCACAGGTGTTTGAATGTGCTTCTATACAGCTATAAGCCTATTTTACACACGTTAGATGTTAGCAAGGCAGAATGGTAGATCCTTTTACATTGACAGTAGCAACAGTATTGACAGAGGCACAGAACCAGAACAGAGGGTCAATCTAGGGTTAGTTTTAGTGACTATGACCATCAGAATCAGGAGTCAGCTCTTCTTCTCTTGAGATGCTTTTTCAAGTATAGACACAGAAGCTCAAGAGTGTATTACTGTGGCTATCCAATAGAATGTGAGGTCCAAATTCTCAAATAAGAACTTTTTAATAAAAACAGGCCCATGGGCTCAATAAAAGGAAAACCTGTAGCTTTAAGGAGATGCTTTAAGAAGCAAAATAACAGTGTCCATAAACTGTGTCTCAATATGCTTTTCTGAGTATTTAGTGGAGATCAGCAGCTACCTGAAGAACACCGTTCATCTGCACAACACATTAATGCTGTTTAACTGAGCTGAGTGCAGAACAGTGTGTTCAGTTTTTGGATGTGGCACTACTGGTTCTTTGGGTCTATGTTCTTATCGGATGTCAGGAAAACATCATCATGTATACAGTGGATCTGACATCACAGTATTTAGTCCTCTGCTCTACCCAACATTAAGTCCTCAAGCACTTTCACCTGGACACAATGACATTCTTTAAACCTGCCTGTATCTCCTAAAGTGTTACTCTGCAGTCAAGGACAGATTTTGGAGTCAAGTAACATAAACGCACAAGACTATTATAGTAGATGTCAAAACATTCCACAAGAGACATGGAGAGGACGACTGCATCTAGGACATTATACTTGGAGATCTGGAAATTTAGTATTTTTGAATAAAGCCTGCTTAATTTAAATAAAAAATGGTGCACCTCTAAGTGGCTGTTGAAAATGTACTTGACAATTTGCCATTAGTATACTGTGGTCACGGTGTTATTTACACTGCAGTACTGAAGTCCACAACAACCTCTGACCAATATTGTGTTGTATTGGAACTTAAGGCATGCTTGCAACAGCCTTCTTTAAAACTGCTCCACCACAGTTTAAAACAAGATGCTGCCTATTTCCACTTCGATCAAAAGTGTATAGAACCAAACTTAATTAATTAAGCCTCTGTTACTTTACTGTAAGATCACTAAAGAGGCTAAAATACAATATATCCATCTAAGGCAATGTAGTATCCAAACAAAACTATGTATTTCACCTGAAAAATACTGGGAAACTGTCCATTTGTTTATGGTTTTTAATTTGGTTTTTATGTCGAGTAAATGTTGTAGTAGCTTAAACAGATTTTCAGCTGTTGGATGGACAGAGGCACGATGTCATATCCACTGCAGAAGTGTTTAAAACATAACTATGCCCTCTGAAGCATCAGAATTGATTAATTGATAGAAACGTTTCAGTGTTCAATAACAGACTGTCTAAGGACAGAACAAACCAGGATAAGCCACTTAGCTGAGACTAGACTTGCAAACTCCTCATTTGACATAGTTTTCTAAAAACAAAGGAAATTTAGAGTAGAAACCTGGATGAAACATTTTAATGCAGACATTTGTGAAATTTAAAACCAGATGTTGGGGTTATTTTGAGACTGCGGTTTTGGATTTGGAAAAAGGTGTGAATGCTCTTGAGTATTACCAACTGTTATAAAAAAACAAAGAACACTTAAGTTATTGGTCACTAATGAGTTCTGAACATTCAGTCACAGTATGAACACTTCCGATTTACACAGCAGAACTGACTGACTACGAGACAGGTCGACCCCTTCAGTCTTCACTTAGATCCAGTAGAGATTTAGATTCTCTTGGCAAACAGTGTTGGCTATGATTGCTATAACTGTGGCACTTTATACACCAGTCTTCAAAAGAGTCACAAGTACTGTGCTTAGAGTAAATGTCAGTCAGACAAGTGGGTCGTAAAAAGATTCCTTCAGGGACTGTTTATGCTCAGTCTACCAGCATCAGCCCTGATTGGCTAAGAGCACTCTGAGTGTCACTGATTGGCAGAGGACTGCCCGTCTTTCCCTGACTGACAGATAGCCGATTTGGTCCATCACTGATTGGCTGAGAGCAGTCCCTGTCGCTGGGCGTGCTCCAGGATGGCAGTGTGGCAGAAGTAATACTGTTCGGGTGTTTGGATACTGAAGGCACGCTGCGTTCTCATACGCCGTACCGTCTGACACACATTTAGAGTCCCAACCTCCTGCAGCTGGGACAGACATATATCCAACGCGCAGAACGTACCTGTAAACAGAGGAATAACCACGATGAGGAGTTAAAAATGTCACAACAGCTTTTAAAATGAGCATCAAATCCACCTTAACATCAGATCTCAGTGAATCGGGACATTCTGGGATGTTTGAAACTTGCCAAATATCCCATGCACTCTTATGATCCCTTAATGTAGTTATACACCAGTCAAACATTTCTGCACTTCCATGTTAAAATACACACCGAGTGCCTTTATTAGCCAGAAAATGTCAATTTTTTTTATTCATCACTGCTGATCTACAAAAAGCCACCTAATTATAATGTGGATCATAAGACAACTGTTAAATATTGAACAAGCTCTTCAGTGACAGTCAATGGGATGAAACAGTTAATTGCATTTAAAGTTAATGGACAGTCTAGGATTTGACTTTGCATCACCACACAAGCCGTGGTGAATAGAATGGCAGACATGCACTGTTACAGATACTTTAAATGAAACTTGTTTGACATTTCATTTGTAGTTGTTCACTCAACGTTCTGCAGTTTATGAAATAAATGGATAAGTGATGGATTTTTGCCTAATATATCTTGGAGACACACTCTACACATAATGTGGTTCATATGCAACAATAACTGGCCGATGTAAGGCGAAGAGCTGTATGTTAGGATTTAATTTGAGGATCACATGTTTTTAAAATGTGCTTTGGGTAAAACATCATTTACCAGTTCTGCCAATGCCTGCACTGCAGTGGACAACCATGGGTGGTCCCAAAGGATGACCCCTCCACTGTGACCCCAGGGCCTTCACTGCTTTTTTCTGCTGCCTCTTTACAGCATTCAAGAAGTCGAGCAAAGACAGCGCAGAGGAGGGGACGCCATAGTCAGGCCAGCTCAGGAACTGGAAGTGAGAAATCTGCCTCTGCTCACAGGTCTGATACGAAAAGCATCACAGAAATATCAGATCAAAGGTTATTTGTGTATAAAAGATGTGTTTAGATTCGTGGAAAATTCTACACATCGAGGAAAAACATGTCAAAGCAAAAATAAACACGATGCACGAAATTACATTAAGTCTCCACACCATAAGTTACTCGTCTCCAAAGCTCTGCCTTTACTCTTTACCACTGCTTCGATCTACTGAATTTGAGATCCAACAATCAATTTCTGGAAATGGTTTGCACAAAAAAATAAATAAATAACTAAATAAAAATCCTGCCTCCTATCTCGATCAGCAAAATTATCTAAGGCTGTTTGACTTCCAGGCTGACGTATTGAAAATGCTCACACCCAACAAACCATTAATTAGGGGTGTGACGAGACGCCTTTCCCACGAGACACGAAACTGGGTTCACGAGAACGAGACGAGACTGACATTTTTTTAAAAGAAATCCTCAATGTTTAAAAATGTAGCAAAAATAGCCTTTTTTTTAACTGAAAAACACAAAATGCAAAAAATGCATGTCCATTTTGAAATCAACTTTATGAAATAAAACTTCTATTTTG
>JBBPDE010000128.1:14420886-14431614 GCA_037974605.1 Nannopetersius ansorgii
CGAACTGAATTTCTTTCCGTTTTCTTCACAGGCGCAGCTTTTAGTAACGCAAGGATATCGTCACGGTCTCGCGAGACCAGACGCATCTCGCGAGACACATCTGATCTCGCGAGATCTCGTACCACGAGATCTCGTCACACCCCTACCATTAGACCACCCTACTATCCCCCCAACTGATCCTACTATCGGTCCATCCACCCAGGTGTGTGTGCTACCTCTGTGTTATGGAGCTCCAGAGTTGTCTGATTGAAATGGGAATGATTGTCCACTCTCTGGTTCACCACAGCTATATGTCCGTACACCTCCTGACCCCCTTCCTGCAGAGGCCAGTACTGACCACACTTCCGCCTGCCCCCCTCGTCAGTCCTACAAATACGGACAGATAGTCAGAAACATTCTATGACAGTCTAAAAGAAGATTGAGAATCTTACATCAGTTATGTTTCTTGTAAACGTGTCATGACTGAGTCCATCATTTTGTTTTTGTTATGTGTGAAAGACTCATGTCTCACCTTGTCGTCATGACGATGACCAGCACACTTTGCTCCCACACCATTCTCCAGAAGTCTCCGTAGGTTTTCTCCAGCGGCCCTGTGTAGAGTCAGTCACCAGATCACATCTCTATTTAAACTAACCACATGTGAACGGCCTGCCAAACTAAAAAAACTACCTCAAAGTTCAAATAACAACTGCTCTAATGTACCTTGAGTTCCAATGTACGCATTCTTCTGTTTGTAGCCGTCCATGAAGCTGGCATTGATGTAGTCTGATCTCTAAGAATAGAAAACTTACTCAGCAAGATGCTAATTAAATGGTAATTAGACATTACTGCAAATATTCTGAAGATGCCGCTCTAATATTTCACACGCTGCACTGTGGAAAACGAAGACCCAACTTTCAGCCCAATACAAACCTCGTTCCTTCTGCCTTTCAGATGTACACGTGTTTGGTCGAGACAAAGGACATCACCATAACGATTCCTCTCCTGGTTGTAGGCAGCTCTGCAGGGGTTTAAAACAATTCTCATTAAAAAGTTTAGCAAAACTCAGGGACACTAATGGATGTGTAACAAGTAAGCTTGCATGCTGGCCTACATGCATCAGATAAGGACAAATTGCATAATATTCCAATTTATTTATAAAGCACTTATAAAAAACAACCACATGGCTGACCAAAGTGCTGTACATCATAAAAATACAAATATAAACATAAACACATCCATAAAACACAAAAAAAGTAAGACAGGAGCAAAGATAAAAGAGGATGATGAGTTTCAGTCACCCTAACACACTGGATTATATTTCTGCATTTGACTTATTGTACTGCACAAAAGTTCTACTTTAGATACATTTTTACTATCTTGATGGAATTATAATAATCAACATTGTTTTATACTAATACACCACATATTGTGTAAAATGCAATTTTGGTAACTGGAACCATCTATTTTTTTTTTCCTGAGAGAAGCCAGTTTATGATGACAACTATCTAACTAATACCAACCTGATGCATCAAGCCTATATATCAGATAAGTAGAAATGTGATCATTAGTATAGGCCTCTGGTGAAAAATAAAATAAATCTTTTCTGCAGTGTTGAAAAATAAAAATGCACACAATGTGTACTGTTTTTTTTAATGTATGTAATACTGAATTAGCATAACTCACTATTGTTTATATTTATAACACTGAAATAAATAATTGTTGAATTCTGGACTGTTGGTTACTGTCTACCAATGCTGTAAATGCCATTCTAACGCTCCCTAAAAAGATCCATATAGCAGGTCTGAAGGTCTGAACCTGGAATGCTGGTGTCAAACCCACTTACTACACTTGGTAATTAACTGATGAGTAGATTCAGGTGTTTGAGCAAGGAAATCACCAAAAGGTGCATGACACTGATCCTAAACTACCAGAGTTGTGCCCACTTGTAAATGTGATGGAGGTGTGCATTAGTGAACGGCGTCACTCACAGTGCGCAGTGGAAAGTTCCAGGAGGCTGCTCTTTACGGAGCTCCTCGTACTCCTGGTAGATGCCACTGCGTTGGGCTCGAGCCAGGTGAGCCACGAACTCTGGCAGCCGCGCGGCCTCAGGGCCTGGCATGTGCACTGAAGAATCGTCTAAGGGAATCCCCACCAGCTCGTCAACAGGGTCCACATGTCCGTTTTGCTCCACCAGCAGTCTGTGGTTCCAGCTGTGGACGTCCAGCGCCAGGCAGCCGCCTAGGTGCTCTGGCAAGCAGTCTCTGGGCAGGTGTTGCCGCAGGTCTGTCATCTTCACCATTTGGACCTGCAAAGGCCAGGAGCACAGAGTCACAGAGTCAGAGTCAAATTTCAAAGAGCGGGCAATAATCACTGCTTGGACAGGAATGAGCCAGTGATGACTAAGTGATCAGCAGTATGTGCATTTGATTGATAACAGTCTAACCCTTTCTCGAAGTTTCTCCTTCAGCAGCAGACTCAGCAGGTTGTAGGGCACTCGAAACCAGACTGGAGCTCCAACTATGAACACCTTCTTTAGCCGGGCAGGGAATGCGCCCTGTACACAGAGGAAGACAACACATTTGACCCTCTTAGATGGTTCATACGGTATTTGGACACTCTCAGTATCATTTGGTTTTAATTGCCTTTTTTGCTCACCGTGGGAATAAACTCCAAAGAAAGATGGTGATTAAAATGTGGTGAATATTGGGGTCAATCCCTACCAATTCATTTTCTAAAAATCTTCAACCTGTTCAAATGCTTGGGAATAGTGAAAACAACCTTGAGTAGATTGAGGATCTTCTTGCTGAGGTCCAGCTCAAAGTTGTTATAGTTGGATCCTGCCATGTCATAGATGAACACAAGGCCATTTCTCTGGGTCTCAAAGCTGTAGGGAGGCAGCGAGAAAGACAGCACAGTTGCGAGGAACCCAGTATTTATGCCTTCAACTTTAATGTGTGTGCTGAAATAAAATCAACTGCACCAGAGTGCAAAACCATACATTATACTGTACATGCAATAATTCTTTTCTTTTTTGCAAACAACACTCAGCATGACTGCAAAACAGACTAACCTCTCCACTGCTCGGTCTAGCAGGTAGAAAAGAGCTTGTAGCACCACGTGGTTGCCGGTTTTATTGGGGTGATGTAGCTTGGCTGTGTACAGAGCTATAGAGGCACCTGTGGGGTCCCTTACTCCCTAAAAAGATGCCATTTCAGTTATTAGTTTAGACTCACACACATATAGAAAGACAGATTAAAAAAAAAAAATCAGAAAAAACTGTTTATAAGTAGACCACATCCACACCTTAGAGGTTAAAAGACCTGCTCGCAAACCATAAAGTAAAAGCTAATAAGGTCCATTACCTACACATTCTGCTTGCCATTTAATTCAAGAAAAAAGTTCTCATTATAAAAAATGACATCATAGAAAATTACATCACAACATTGATGTAGCTCAGGTGATGTTCTTGATGTGTCCACTGGGGGGCAGAGTAGCCGAGATGATATGAGCAGAGGTAAAGAGCTGGTTTAACTGCTGATTCACCAGATCAGGACTAAGATTATAACTAGACTACAAAAAGAAAGGGTTTCTCTGTGACTTCTGTGCCAAAGTTACTATTAAAACTTAATATTAAAATGTATGTGATCACAGAACATTTGCATGATGTAATGTATAAACCGGTATCAAAACAATGAATGTTCAATCTTTCATAACAGTATTGCATAAAAGCAAAGCCATAAAAGAACAAAGCCCCTATGAATGAATGCCCCCCAGTCAACCTTCAGTACGGCTTTTACTGACTGGAACATAAACGAGGTCACGTCCATTAAGTTATAATGTGACACAGTGACATGAACAACATTTGGTTGTGGATCTGACACTGGTTCTGCTCTGCTGTTCAGGAAACACTGACCTCGAAGGCTGAAGTAAGGATTCAGTTACTGGGGATACAGGACTATAAATACTGCTGGCAGGATGCAGAGAGGACCAGAGGAAGACATCAGTTCAATCAATCGATCCAGTGCCAGAGAGAAGAGAGGGATCGTTGTCGCACAGCAGGTACATTACAGTCTTTGTGAATGAAAGTGTGAATAAATGCTCACTGTACAAGCAACCGTGTAAATTCTTCTGTTTAGAGAATTAACGCAGGTTACTGCAGCATAATCTCAAACTGCTATCTGTTCCTCCCGTCAGCGGCTCTGGCACACCCTTAGCTAACAACGGCACTGCAGTGCTACATAAATCACAGAAGCAATCATCATCTCAGACTGGCCTCACTCTCCTCACTGACACACCCTGACAAATCCATTGACATTTCCACTGGGCAGTGCAAGCATGCTTATTCACCTCAGATGTTCCTGACAAATGGGAGTGCTCTGATGAATCATAGTCTTCCATGAAGCCTGAGAAATGTAAGCAATATAATCGTATCCTCCACCCACCCCTTGCTTTCAACTTGATTTGTAGCGTTACATTCTGACGCCGGTGAGTAATTGTGTTTTTACGTTGTTTATGCGACGTTTCCATTGAAGCCGGACACCCACTAACTCAGAATCACTGAATGAATTGGTCAAAGAGAGAGAAGTCCTCTATATGCTAATAGTTCTTATGACAGAATGTAGTTTGTGATAAAGGCTCATCACAAATAAACTACAATCATATCTGACATATAAAACACACTCTCTGACACACCACCATGTCTCCGTTGAGACAGGCGCATGTTGTGAGTGGCATGACTTCAAATTTTTAAAAAGTTGCCTGTAAAACATCTGATTACTCCACGAGTTAGACATATCAACAGCTTGCACAGCTTTACGAAGCCACACTGTTCTCACTATGAAGTCACATGGACAAAGGTTTTGGGACACACCTGTTTATTAGGGTTTAGGCAAAGCCACTGTACTTCCAGTGAAGGGCATAATCTTACATCTCACTTTATTGTTTAACATTAATATGAGTTCCCCCAGTCTGCCTGTGGTCCTGCAGTGGCTAGAAATGGCGATAGGTGTAAAGTGTGCTTTGGTCATCCTGCTCCGCCGTTGAGAGGACGACAGGTCAGATCTGGAATTTGGCCCCATATGTCATCTTACAGGGAAAGGTTACCTCCCCTTTCTCATGCTTTGCCCACCCAGAGAATTTCACCCCCCTGCCCTAAAAAATTTGCTTCACTGACTGTCAGTGCTATGTGTGAGAGACCACTTTTGCCTGTAGAGACATCATGGCTTGCAAACAAGTGAAGCATGGCAGTTGCTCACTGCTTAGATGTACAAATGAGCACAAATGTATTTTTTTTGTTCCTTTATGTAAGCCTCTGAAGAACCAGTGAGTTCATTTTATTTTCTCTGGATATGCGCCGACACAATACAGAGCTGGTCTTGCTGAACGCCTGAAAATTAAGTCTGGAACAGTTCTAACTCTCCTTGGCTCAGCTACAAACCTCGGACAACTTAACGCTATATAATTTTGTTGCTTTGCTGTACAGTAATCCCCCGCTATTCGTGGGGGTTACGTTCCAAGAGCACCGCGTTATTGTGTTTGTCAAAAAAATTTCTTAAAATGCCTATTATAATAGTGTAAACCCTAATTATGCCCCAAAATATGGTCCCTGGACATTTTAATTACATTTTAAACTCAGTTTATACCACACTTCCCTTGAAGAAAATGTAAAGTGTACTGTACTATACAGTTCACACTGAACTCCTGCAGTGCTGGAATGTAAATACCGATATTACCGTTGTACAGAGTGCACTGTAATTCATACACGGGTGTTTTCTTTGGTATGCCTGTCTCAGAGAGAGAGAGAGAGAAAATGCTGATATCTGCCTTTTCCCTCATTGAAATGACTACGAGTGAGCATCTCTGCAAACAAATGAGAATAGGTAAAATTATAGGCACTGATCTCAACTGCTTGGCTATCAAGGAAATGTCCTGAATCTCACTACAGACGGATACAATTGTCTTTTACCAACTACATGACTGCAGTAGCCATTGCTATACACTGTAAACATTAGCGCATGGCACCGTTACCGAAAGTTGGCCTCTCCCCCACCCTCCACCTTGCTCCGCCTCTCTCCTCCCTATCATCATTTAAAGCTACATACACAGGAACGGCACATTCTAGGAAAATCTCATTGTTAGACTGGCTGTAATTCTGCACCAAGCCTGAATTTCAGAAAGAGACTTCAGATACAATATTAGGGGACCACTAAGATCTATACAACAGCATAAAAAAATCAGCATGTCATGGGACCTCTAATGCTTCAGCATGCCAATACTTTTTTAATGCCACGCTTCCAACGTTGTGGACACATTTTGGGAAATGCCCTTTTCTATTCCAGCATGACTGAGCCCCACAAAGTGAGCGTCCTGACCTCAACCCCATCCAACACCTTTGGGATGAACTGGAACAGAGATTATGAGTCAGGCCTTCTGGTCCAACATCAGTGCCACATAAATGTTCTACAGAATGAATGAGCACAAATTCCCACAGAAACAGGGAAAGTCCTCCAAGAAGAACGTAAGCTGTTATAGCTGCAAAGCAGGACCGACTACATATTAAAGTGTATGTATTTGAATGCAATGTCAATTAAGGTCAGGCACCCCAATACCTTTTCTATATCTATGCATAGACACATGAGTATAGCCTACCTGAAGCTTTTCTAATACTTTCCTAAAAGCACTACAGGCTCATACAGAAGCATTATGTAAAAGTTATGCAGCAGGCTAAAAGAATAAACAGTGCAAATGCGGTCATTTGATCAACTGTTACCACTACTAGTGTAGTCAACCCAGCATTTTACAGGAACCTTAGCTTTGAGAAACTCAATATTTGTTTTCATGGCTTGGAAACTCAAACTTTCAACCTTGCCAACCTCGCATGAAGTTAATCTAAAAGATCTGTCTCTCTCACTCTCTAATAAACAATGTTCTGTTTGTTTTCTTGTCTGATGATTTGGTAAAATCAACAAAGAAATGATGTCATGTTATTGTTATTGGCTGTTTCAAGAGGTTGAGTTGCAACTGTTGCACAAACTAAAGTTGCAAGAAAGTTTCACAGCATAAAGCAAGCCTTACAGGTTTCTTAGGTTACAATAAGGTGTAGTAAAACAAACACACAGGACTTTACCTCGGAACACTTACAAATCTGTTTCACTACATTTTCAGCCTTCAGCCCGGCTTGTTCTACTTTGGATTAGGTTTGGAGCAGGTGACAGTCTGCAAGATCTTTTTTAATGATTTGCAAATCTACAATGATGTTCCCCAAGAGCAGATATTTTACATACTCAGAGGCAGGAGCTGGTGACTTCAGTACTCACCAAGATGGTAAACTTGCCACTGAGCAGCTCAGAGCGCAGTGGCTCTTCCTGTGGCTGCAGTTTGACAATGCCCTCCCTCAGTCGTGTCTCCTGCCACCAGAGAAAGAAAAGAATGACATAATTACTCGTCTCATTTAGTCTCTGCCCGTTTACTTTACTGGACTGAAATACTTTTACTGAGATGAAGCTCTTTGGAGAAGATATTTCTGTAACAAAACCTTGAATATTTAACATGATGCAAACACAATATGCCAGTCTGAAAATAACCCCAGTTTAAACCTCCCCGCTGACCAAACGGCAGACAAAACTATTGCTAGCTTTATAATGGAGATGCATATCGGTATCATTAAGACATTTCCAGACCAGATATTGGAGGAAATAAAAAGACTGAATCTGATTAAATCCTGTATCAAATGTAATCTAAAAACAGCACACACTAGTATTGTCACAATGTTAGCAGTGGGGCAGAACTTGTTTACGTAGTTACAGCGTGATTGCCTACTTTTGGACTCAATCAGTTATAAAATACTTGAGTTTTTAAGAAATAAAATACTGGTTTATATATTGGTATTAGAAAACAGGTAAGAATTTCTTGGCATATCTACTTTATAAGGTTTGTAGATTTGATAGAAGACAGTTTGTCTTTATGTAGATTTTAATTTTAACGTAGAATTTACTTATTGTTTTTTTAATTTTTGCACAGTCAGTAATAGGAGCGGTTCAGGATACATTTCACTGTGTGTTGTACTTGTATGACTGCATGTGACAAATAAAGTATCTTGTATTACAGGCTGAATGGCCGCTCATTATCTGACTGCACAAAAAAGAAAAAACCCTTAAAGAAATTTATCAGTGATCTCATCAATGATGATTCAATTTACTGGCATATTTTTGACAATGCTTATAGTGGAATGGCCACAAAGAGTAGATAAAGGAAACCCTGTGCAATGCAGAGGCATGGTGCATCTGCAAAGTGAAGCTGAGTTTCTGTTCCTTTAGAGGAGTTTTAGTTCTCTGAATAGCAGCTCCATCATAAGAATGAGTTCCTGCAGACATGATCTGAAACGCTGAGCTTTTGCAGGCTCTCCTGTGGGAGAGGAATACCCATGATGGATGATTCAGGCTCGCTCAGAAAGCTCCCCAGGCCTAATTCAGCCTGCAGAATCCAGCCACGTACTGACGGCTATTAAAGCAATTAGAGACCGAACAAAAGCTTTGGGAACTTTCCATTCTCTCCCCTGTAATGACTCTGGTTAGGCTGATTTGATTCTGAATTACTTGCCGTTTCTTCCACTGGATCAACCCCCCCTCGGTTTCAGCGGAACTACATGGAACAAAATTAACAGCTCAGTCATTTCATTATGCATAAGTCAGACGGAATTAGCATAATGGCCTGTACAAGCTAATTAACTTCTAATAGTTAGTGAAGCTTTTTAACCCTTTCAAGATTGATATACAGAAAAAGGGAAACTTGGGTGATAGGTTCAAAGTTCTGAAAACCTCTGTTTAAAATGCTTTGTTTTAAACAATAACTCCGTTAACGATCATCTCACATGTGGTTTCAGAATTTTGATTACAGTCATGCCCCAGTTTTACGTGGATCAGGAGTCGCAGATTCAGTCACGCGCAGATTTTTTTGAGAACCGAATTCATAGTTTTACGCAAAAATCCTCCACCTTTTTTGTTTTTATTGTGGCAATAAATATATGGATGTTTTCACACAAGGGGACCCGTTCACTTCGCAGTGGTGTCCCAATACGTTTGTCCTGCAACCTTCCGAGTTGCATATCTCAGCTGGGAATGTAAATTTGAATACGGGTTTATCTTCACATTTTCTTTAAGAGCAATGCATTAAACTGAGTTTAAAATGACAAAGTGTTCTTGGAGCATATTTGGGGGCATATTTAGGGTTTACACTATTTTTTTCATCAAAACACACCATATTTTTTCACTATACGCGGGTGCTCTTGGAACATAGCCCGCACGAAAAGCGTGGATTACTGTAATTTGTTACAAGCACAGGCTCAGACTTTTTACTCAAAAACAGCTATAAGAGCTACATGCCTACTACACATGGAATACCACTTATATAATATTCCCAAAATTATGTACAGTTCCTTGTATGGACATATTTGTAAACCCTTTGGAATTATCTGGGTTTGTGCATAAACCACTCCTTATAATACTAGAATACAATCAAATCATTTATGTCTTATTTAAAATTTCACAATGACATCATTAAAAAATACTGTCTGCAATTTGCTATGGGCATGTAAATGTACACAACAATCTGTAAAAAACACACACTTACAATTTGTAAGTGTGATGGAGGGAGTGTAATGATGGCCAGCGGATCTGATGTGTCACTGGATAGCACGCAAATATTTAAAAAAAGAAATAAAGTCAGGCGATCTACTGTATGTTTGATTAGAAGCTTGGGACGGATTGTGTTATGTAACATGACAATGAGCCAAAACACAGGAATAAATTAGCAACATAGCAGCGTAACCAGCAGAAACACATCATTTATCCTCACCTCAATCCCACTGAAATGCTGTCAGTTAAACAAAACATCTAAAAAATACTCATGATTCAAACCAGCTTTGTTTGTATGGGAATTGGCCAAAGAACCTCCGAACTGCAGAAAGACATTTGGCTAAAGTTTCTGCCACTGAAAGAGATCCCACTAGTTACTAAATAAAGGGATTCATCAATTCTTTAAAAATGTACCTCAATTTTTGTTTAGATTGAGCACTGTAAACACAGTAACACTTCAGAGCTCTACTGCTTTGTAGCAAACCATGTTTCATAAGGTCAGTCCCTACACATGCATGATCTATATGCACCAGTCATACATGAGAGCTCTTCTTTCCTTTTGTATTTGTTGATCTTTTTACAGTTACTTTTGACTGTTTAATTCCAAAGTCAAATACTTGATGTGCCATCGCACAAAAAAAAAACATATGAAAAGATTGCAGTTAGCCCCCAATCAGTTATCCTTGAATGCATGGTGACTTTTTTTTTTACAGTATTTAAACAAATGTGTCTATTCTATAAATCCTTTTAGACTGTTCAGATAATCAGTCTAGACACTCACCAAAGGTTCCTAACACACACACACACACATACACAGAACAGAGACAATTACACATACCCTGTAACTGTGAAAGAGCTCAATGGCCCGAAGGACATCAAACTTTCGCGCCATAAGGAACTTGACGGCCACATCCCAGGATAAAGGAGAGACGCCGTGCTGACTGGTCCACTTATTGATCTCCTCCAGGAACTGTTTAGTGGCCTGAAACACAAAAGCAACACATATAGCCAGCCTTCAGTCTCTCAGCTCTCATGCCACGTAGGGCTGGACGATATGGCAAAAATTTATATCACGATATATTTCTTAATTTTGGTCGATACGATATAATTCCGA
>JBBPDE010000128.1:14431714-14447240 GCA_037974605.1 Nannopetersius ansorgii
AGAGAGAGAGAGAGAGAGAGAGAGAGAGAGAGAAAGAGAGAGAGAGAGAGAGAGAGAGAGAGAGAAAGAGAGAGAGATTGAGAGATTTCAGGACTGTGTGAAGTGTAAATGCTTCTAACAGGAAGTTAGAAATCTGTGTTTGTGTGTGAGAACCATGTACTATTTTTCCACTTCGGTCAACACCAGTTAACTTTAGTTTGGATGGTAAGATTTGGCCAAAATACATCTGTTGCCCCAAACTAAGTTCAGTCTACGAAAACTTTTTTTTCATAGACTTTTATGAGAATCTTCTCATATTTCTTTGGTTGTCGTGCCCCATTTCAGGTTTTTTTTCTGTTCGGAAAACCATGAATCAGATAGCACAAAAAAACCCTAGATGTTTACAACTGTGTGGAAGGTCAATAGGAAGAGTGGTCTGCTTGAATATTAATAAGGCCACTGCAGGTCTAGTTTATAAAGAAAACATATTTTTCCAACTTTATTTTTGAGGCAGGTCAAGGATAAAATAGAACAGTAAATCACTGCACTGTTTTGCACTAATGCCTACATAATTCACAAAGACTGATTAGTCCAAACCTTAGAGGCAACAACTAGAGAGCGCTTTCCCACGGGACAGACGACCAGCAGCCAATCAGCGCTGAGATCTGCAGGCACATCTACCAGCCACTCTGACAACATCAGCTGTAAAAAGAGTTGAAGGCTTAATTACTTAACCCTAGACACACTGGAATTTTTTGTAATCAGAAATGACCCCACATATTCGTATAGGTATTTCTCGGCAGAAGCCAGCCAAAACTATCACAATATTTAAAAACATGAAACGCTGACTACTGTTTACTGCAATGGCATCTACATTTTGGCAACCTGAAGGTGAATTGTCATTGTACCAGGCCACGAAATCCAAATCACATCTTTCTACAGCGCCGTGTAGCTCCACCTGAGTCCTAATGCCCGCCTGCTACCTACAGCAGCTTCAACAGCCAGTACATCATTTTAATTCAATAATGATAGCTAGACTTATTATTTTTCATTTCAATTCATAGTCTTGTTTCTATTTGTAAAGTGCGTATCTGCGCTCAGTGATATCTGGTATGAAATGTTTGGATATATAATTTAAAAATAGTAGAAAAATGACTATATATTTAGGGGGGCTTGGGATCATTCTGGGGGGGCTTCAGACCTTCGGCAGAATTCAAATGAGCCATTTTAATCTAGATTAAAAAAATTAATCTATGCCCACCACTAATATAGACACTTAACACAAGTAATTTCGTAGAAATACCCTATATTACCAAAAGTATTTGCTCACCTGCCTTTACACTCATGTGACATCCCATTCTTAACCCATAAGGTTGAATCTGACGTCGGCCCACTCTTTACAGCTAGAACAGCTTCAAATCTTCTGGGCAAGCTCTCCACAAGGTTAAGGAGTGTGTTTATTCGAATTTTTGACCATTTTTCCAGAAGCACATTTGTGAGATCAGACACTGATGTTGGACGAGAAAGACCAGCTGGGGAGGCGCGTGTGTCCGAGCTTATTTTTCTTTGAATGTAAGTAAAAGGAAATTATGACACATCACTTTATAAGTGTGTATAAGCTGGTGGGTTGTGACAAAACTGCTGAGCGTTTTTTTTGGTAAGAGTTTTGTTGTGTTTTGAACGAGTTTTTGTGCGTTTTTGGCCAGAGCATGTTTTTAGTTTTGTACAATGGTCAACTGGTAACTGAAGAACCGGTTCTGCGGCAGCCTGTGGCGATTCCTTATGGCCCTCAGTACAGATTCAATGCAAAAGAAGCAGTGTGGAGCCTTTAATGATTCATAATTCTGTGGTAAACATGAGGATGACTTGAAACAAAATGGCGTCTCGAATGGTACTGTTTGCACTATGCGGTACCACCCCCCCCGCCCCTCCCCTCCAAAAAAAGAATTGCGATATGAACCGAAACATGGGTCAAAAATCACGATACATACCGAATCGTAGGTTTGGTGTATCATTACAGCCCTAATATGTCAATTTTAAACACAAGCTTTATTTGGATTGACAGAAGTATGTAACACAGAGGAAAATTAACTACTTTGGTTTATTCCTTTCATTTAGTTGTGGGGTCACAAATAACCCCCCACGACATTAGATGCTCGACAAACTCCAGTGAACAATAAAAGATCTTTGTAAGCATGTAGTGAATAGTAATGAAAGGTAAAAAGTTACAAAATTAGCAAACAATTGTATGCCTGGTACTTGTAGGGCATGAGGTGAAAGAGGCGGTGGGGTAATTTGTGACCCAAGCAGTATTCCCAGAGTTAAAAGAAACACAGTGAGATCACTGTAACCCCACCATGAATTATATCCATCATAAAAAAGCATTTTGGCTACTTTAACTGTAATATGAATTGTATTACATAACACATTTGTAATAAAACTTCACAAACACTACATTTACTGCAGGCTGACCTGGTTGGCGTAGTGCTTTGGCAACTTTTTCCGATGTTCAATCTCCATTCCTTCGTCCTCTGCCTCATCCTGGCGCTTGCTCTTACCAGAGTCCTCTGCCTCTTCATCACTGTCCACCCCCGTCCAGTCCCCGTCTGCCAAACGACGAGCATGATTCACATAGTTCAGCCTTTTCCTAAAAACACAGGATCCTCATTCAGAAGCGGCCTCCCATAAGTTGATGAACAAACATGCATTGATCATGATGAGACAGAGTGATGCGAGATACCGATCTTTGTTAATTTAAATGGCTCTGCGGACAGCAAGGATAGGTTAAGCTTTTACAGCACAGTTTGTCCAGGAACTTATCCATTTTTCAGTACTGACCAGTACGATACCAACATAGCGCCTCTTTTCAACACCCATCCCAAGTGGACAGCACGGTGTAACACAGCGAATTAAAAGAGAAAAAAATAAATATACGCCAGCACATTTAAGAGTCCATAATATCTATCTTTCTCACATGTAAATATTACATTTTCTCTGCTTACTGCATGGCCATACAAATATGGTCCTATAGGTTGAAATAGACGCCTACATACACAACATGGGGGAAAAAAGTATTGGGACACCAGACCATTACACTAACAGGGACTTTACAATTACACTACATTCAAATACATAGACTTTAATATGGATTTGGTCCTCAGTGTGCAGCTATAACAGCTTCCACTCTTCTTGGAATGCTTTCCACAAGAGTTGGGTGTTTCTCTGTGAATTTGTCCCAATACTTTTGTCCATACCGTGCATTTGTCTATTTAATGCCTATGCTGGCTGTACGTCACAGCAATGTTGATGCTTTAAAATACAACCAAAATATCATGCGTGCAATATTAAATCGTATGAAGTGTTACTCTTTCTGTTGCTCCAGGAATCTCCTTCGTCTCTCACTCTGCTCCAGAGAGCTGTATCTGCCCTTGTACTGGGCCAGGCGAGGGTGAGGAGCAGCTGTACTGTTGGCCTCTCTAGACACAGAGAAGCTGCATGAGAGAGCCTCTGTCAGGGCATCCATCAGGGCTCTGCAAATATAAGAGAGTCTGTATGTACCCCGTGAGACCAAATACAGGCACAGTTTAATAAGAAAGCATCCTTGATAAGACCAGGCAGCCTGTTTCTTTCGGGATCTGTCACGTGTGCCTGCTAGCTACTTAGCACATAGCAAGTTGTAGCAATTTTACTGAAGTAAAATGCAGAACATGAAGAAAAGGCGCTAACAGTAGCTGCCATGGACTTATGGTTCAGTCAGAAACGAGCTTTGTTTCGCATACAGACATTTTTTCACTGAGTTTACAGCTAATTATAGCATAACTGTCTAATGCTACCCATTTGAAACACAGCTGAACTGTAGCCACATTAGCATGCTAACTAACATTACAGCTACATTTTAAATCCTCCAGAGAGCTCATGACCACTACGGTCTAATTCTCAACCACAGAGGAACACAATAAAGAAAATATTTCCAGATATCAGGAGTCAAACCTGTTTTGGAGGCGGCTAGGAGAGTTGGTGTATGTGTGCGATCTGCTACGTCATCACCCGTAACCATGGCAGTTTAATCCCGATGTAAACACAATTTCCTGTCTTACACTTCTTACTCGATTTAACTTGTTGTTCGGGGCAAACAGTGCTCCACCTGACTGACAATATCACCAGCAATACTAAGTTGCCAAAATAGAATGTTTTTTCTTCATGTTTAATCTAAAAGTCATCG
This sequence comes from Nannopetersius ansorgii, assembly GCA_037974605.1. Classification (NCBI taxonomy): domain Eukaryota; kingdom Metazoa; phylum Chordata; class Actinopteri; order Characiformes; family Alestidae; genus Nannopetersius; species Nannopetersius ansorgii. The sequence goes on from JBBPDE010000128.1 coordinate 14,435,916, forward strand.
TTAAACTCCTTTTTGGTCTTTCTCCGGCGTGTCCACCAGACGGCGGCACGCGGTCAATTTTGAGTCTCTACTCCCGTCTAATAATGGGGGACTGAAATATCCCCCAAAAAACTTTCCTGCACTCATTGTCCGAGTCTGGCGTCATGGAAAGAGCTGGGTTTCTCCTCTGCTGAGTGTTGAGGGAGATATCTGCTGCAGAGAAGAGTTCGGGGCCCTGATCTTAAATATTATTAGAGCAGAAAAAACAACAAGACGCCTCTGGAAAAATTAAACAAACAAGAAAACCCAAAGCGCCTTTGTTGGAGCAGGTTGGAGACGGACTGAATCTCAGGATCCCTTCACCACGTCTGTCTTTGTGCTGCTAGAAGATTATGTTTTGATCTTGCGTGTGCGTGAGTGTGTGTTTGGGAGGTGCACGGCTCTGTTTTTCCCTTCCTCTTCTTCCTCCTCCTCCTCCTATGGGGCAGTAAACACAGTAAACACCGCAGGACCACTCGAACCGTCTTCCCCAGCTCTGATCTGAGAGTTTCACCCGGTGTGTAACAGCCTGCCGTGGATTTCGGCTCTACTGCTGGATCCAAAACAAACCTGGAGATCTGGAGAGGAGTCGACCTTTGGATTTTAAACCTCCCTTGCGAAGATTATTTTTTAATTCCTTGACTGAATTCTGTTTCGGCCTGGCATCGTAACCGGTGGGGATCTAGCAAATTTAGCTTATGGATATTTAGGATGTAGCGCTTAGATCAACTGTCGGATAAGCGTTTGGATCAGTGTGGTCAGTGCGTTGTGTAAAAATAGTTTCTGGTTTTCACTGAAAATAGTCTTAGACGGCTGTATTTTGTAGAAGCCCAGACGGTTTTCATTAACATAGAGTACCACTGTAACAAAGGCTGTTTTCCTCTCCCCTTTCTGTCTACAGATTAAACCCCTTTCAGGACAGAACACCTGATAGATGACACCAAAGACATAAGTAGACTGCTTACTTTGTGGATTTAGTCTCTTTGCAGGCAGATTAGGCTCTTACGCTATGAACAGACTGCACTTTCCTAAGAGTTGAGCAGTATGGAAGGTAGTGCTGGTACAGCCAGTAATCAGAATTCTGTTATGTCTGTTTAGTTTTTTTTTGTTTACAGTTTTGTAACTACGTCTGAGATGAGCTGATTCACCAGAGAGACTAAAGGAATTTAATCTTGTGCCACGTTTCTTTCCACGTCTTGCTTTCTGGCATTGGAAGAAGACAAAATGGCACTGAAGGCTAAAGCACTTTACACTTTCCAAAGTGAGAACAAGGAGGAGATCAGCATCCAGGAGAACGAGGAGCTGGTCATTTTTGACGAGAACTCTGTAGATGGCTGGTTACGTGGAGAGAATAGCTGTGGGGAGAGAGGCCTCTTCCCGGCTTCATATGTAGAGATAATTCGCCCACGTTCCAACTCAAACCTGACTGACTGCTCCCTGAGCCCTGCCGGCTCACCTGGCAAAGACTCGCCCTATTTCCCGTCCTTAGGAAATGACGATGACGATGATGACGACTGGGACGACTGGGATGATAGCTCTACAGTGGTTGAGGATGAAGATCCTCGCAGAGTGGTGGGTGCCAATGGCCACGCTCACCAGAGTCAGTACACCAACCCCAATGTGCATTACCGTGCCAAGCCCCACATGGAGCGACAGGATAGCATCTCTAGCTCACGGAAAGGAAGCATGGTGGGCCGAAACCTCAACCGCTTCTCCAGTTTTGTGCGCTCAGGGGTGGAGGCTTTTGTCCTCGGCGATGTGCCGATGATGGCAAAGATAGCTGAGTCCTACTGCATAGAAATGGGCTCTCGGGGGCCTGAGTGGAAGGACAGCCCTCAGCCTTTTTGCTGCTCCATTGAGGACCCCACGAAACAGACCAAGTTCAAAGGCATCAAGACATATATTTCCTATCGGGTCACTCCCAGCCACACTGGCAGACCCGTTTACCGTCGCTACAAGCACTTTGACTGGCTGTATAACCGCCTGCTGCACAAGTTCACCGTCATCTCCGTGCCCCACTTGCCTGAGAAGCAGGCCACTGGGCGTTTCGAAGAAGACTTCATTGAGAAGAGGAAGAGACGGCTCATCCTGTGGATGAATCACATGACCAGTCACCCAGTGCTATCTCAGTACGAGGGCTTTGAACATTTCCTGATGTGCGGAGATGACAAACAGTGGAAGCTGGGGAAGCGTCGGGCGGAGAAGGATGAAATGGTAGGGGCTCACTTCATGCTCACCCTCCACATCCCCAACGAGCATCAGGACCTGCAGGATGTGGAGGAACGGATTGATACATTCAAGGCCTTCGCCAAGAAAATGGACGACAGTGTGATGCAGCTGACTCACGTGGCCTCTGAACTCGTCCGCAAACATCTAGGAGGCTTTCGGAAGGAGTTCCAGCGGCTAGGGAATGCCTTCCAGTCCATCAGCCAAGCGTTCATGCTGGACCCCCCACACAGCTCAGATGCCTTGAACAATGCAATCTCACACACTGGGCGGACGTACGAGAACATTGGGGAGATGTTTGCGGAGCAGCCCAAATATGACCTGTTCCACATGCTGGACAAACTTTCGCTGTACCAGGGCTTGCTGTCCAACTTTCCAGATATAATTCATTTACAAAAAGGTAATGTGAAACTCATCAGAGATATTCCACAGGTTATATTTGTTTATTATTCTCAGACGTTTTAATGACAATACATGAATATGGGGTGTGGTGCAAATGTGTTAACACATTTTAATGTAGGTACTTCATCAGAAGCAAGTGATGATAAAGCTCCCAGTTCCCAAAATCATTGTTGAGTTCAGAGCACATTAACTTCAGAGGGCTAAAGTGGTGGTAATTGCAAATATTTTACAAGTTTATAGTGATCTTGACAGCATGGTATTTTTGGGAAATGCACCATTAGATTGCTGAAGGGCAGCTGAACTCCACTTGAAAGTGAGGCATCTTGAAGAAAAATGGAACGCGAGTGACATGTCAGTGAAAATAGCATTTCAAGGCCGTGGCAGAGTACTGAAGAATCTCACGGCTCATTTCTCTGAGGAAAGTGTTATGGTGAGTTCAGAGATCCAGGAATTTGACAGTAGTGTCTAGAAGATCTACTTTCATGCAGTGGGAGATCTGTTGTCATCTCTCTCAAATCCATAAAACTGGTCTTAGTGAAGTGGTCTGAACTACTGTGTTCTAATCTTTCTCTCACGCTCCCCTCCCCTGTATTACACAGTGAAAAAAGAACCTTGCACTTGCCAACTTGGCGAGTTTGTGCTTGTACAGCTTTTTTTTTACTGCTATGTCCTATGAGTTCAACCCGGTAATCACTGAGGGAATATAGAGCAACATTCACAGAGAATGCATTGTTCTATTATTTTACACTTCACTTCCTCCAATTGTGAAAGAATTGCCTTCATTCCCATAAGGGTTGTTCAAGTAATTTCACTTGTCAGTATGTAGTGTTTTTTTTTCTTCATTTTATATGAAAATGATGCAGCTACTCAATTTGACTGTTATGTGAGTAGTTTGATGCATTGATCTTATATCTCCTGAGAAGTGTGACTTTGAGGAGCTTTGGAGATCATCTAAATAAGACTTGGGCAGCTCTGGCACTGGAGAGCAAGGGTCTTGCACAGTCAGTGCAGTCAGGGTCACACTCAGTCAGTTAAATAGCCGCTTTCGCAGGTGTGGCGGAGCTGTAATATTAGACAATCCTGGCCCTCAGTGACTGGAGTAAAGTGTCAATTTGTCATATGTGTACACATATCAGCACACAGCACAAAAGTCTTTCTCAGCATTTAACCATTCACCAATAAAGCAGTGGGCATCTATGTGTGGGGATGGTACCTTGCTTAATGGTAGCTCTGTGGTGCCACCTTCTAATTGCAGGGTCAACTCCTCAACCACTAGGCCACCAGCTGGCCATCTTTAATAGAAGTTATATCCCCTGCTTTGCATGAATATTTACAAGCTCTTGCTTCATATATGCCTATGCTAAGATGCATTTGACTGATATTCACAATCCCACAACAAAATACAGAAGATGATGATGATGAACAAATAAATTCCAATCTAATTTTGGAATTCTTCCATTTTGATGAATAGATCTACCAGCCTATATTTACCCACTGTAACAATACACACATTATTTTGGGGCAGTGGGTGTTCTGGATGTTAGGGAGTTGCCCCTGCAATCTAAAAGTCGTGGGTTTAGTGGCACCACTAAGGTACACTTGAGTAAGGTACCATCCCTGCACACTTCTGCCCAGGCGCTGCATCGCTGGTAGCTCACTGCTTCACTCGGTGAATGGGTTAAATACAGAGGAAGAAGGTCATGTTGTTCACACTGTGTGCTGTAGTGTGTTCACACATGACTATAAGGGACCAAAGAGGACACACCAGTAAAAAACCCAGCATATTCAGGATCATTATTAGTTGCCTAGAACTCCATGCCAGTCTGAAAAAAAAAAAGACTCTTGTTTCACCTGTCTTTATGAGATGTGGTTTTGCATGTACAGTCATGGAACTGGATAATGCTAGCTGGGATGGGCTCACTAGAGGGTCTGCTGTACTGGAAGTAGGTGAACTAAAGGAATCCCAGAGTAAAGCCCTGAGGGTGTGGTGTGGGCCACATATGGGACTGATAAAAAAAGGGCAGGGGAAGAATGGGAGGACTACAAAATACAAAGCAGAAACATCTATGATGCTGTTTACCAGACATACAGCTTTCCCCCCAGGGCAGCATATCAGAGGTGGTTGCTGGTTGAACTGTGGTTAGATTGTGGCCAGTAATAAGACCACAGGTGTTGTTTTTTTTTTCCTTTTTAGTGAGTCATGTCTCTCTTAGGGCATATGTGAGTTATTGACTCTGAGAGAGAACTGTTGTCTTGATTAAGATTAAGATTAAGGTGGGTGTATCTGTATGTGTATGCAGTGGAGTAAGTAGCTCAGGCTGGCTGGAAACACACCTGTTGGTGTTTTGTTTCTGTGAACGCCAGGGTGGGAGACAATAGAGTGGACCCACACAGCATCTCTGGTGTCACTCTCCTGCTGCTGCAGAAATAGAAATGTGAGCAGCTATTTCCCTTACCCGTGTAAACTGCGGTCATGCAGGGAGCGATCAAAGAGGGCTAATCAACAGAGGAAAAACAACAAATGAACAAGGAGAAATGAAAACACTCCGCTCTGATCATGCTCTCTGGAGTCCTCCTGCCTGAGTGAGTGCATACGGGAGAAGAGCATCACAAGTTCATCCTGTAGCCAGTGCGACTGAACAAAACGTTTCTAGAGCTATTGTGAAAGTGATGGGGTGGTTATGCGTGTGGGTGTGGAATGTAAATAGCCAAATACTATGTTTTCTGAATCACTTTTAATGTTTGCACTTCATGGGAGGTAATTTGAGTTGTTATATAATCTTAAATGGACCTGTTCAGTGTGTGAACGTTTGAAACCACTGTTCTCATCCATATACAACCAAGCTGCTTGCTTATTTTAGTGCCTGCCCTCGCTGTTTTAAGACATGATGCCTGGCTTTCAGCATTGTCTGGCTCAGAAAGGCACAGGTTCTGTTATTGAGGTTGATGAGAGCTGTTCACAATCAGACTCCGATTAGCCTGGTATGCAGTGCCAGTGGCAGAGGTCTACATGAATAGGACTCCCGCTCTCACGCGTTCAGTGGGCTAATGTGATTTACTACGCCTTCCTGGCATTGAGGAAGAGAGAGCCGAAGCTTTGATGTGGACCAGACATGCACACATACACTCCGACAGGCCAGCCTTACAGCCAGAGTTTTGAAGGGCCCTGTACAGCTTTCGTTTAGGGGAAAGGGGAAATGGAGCTCAGTGCCAAGGGAGGGGACAGGACTAAGAGACTGCCAAATGACCTTTCCATCTGCTCAGCTCCACTGGGAAAGGGAGCAAGACAGCAGTAAAAAGTGAGAGCATGCTTTGTTTCTCTCTCTCTCACTCACTCACTCACTCACTCACTCACTCACTCACACACACACACTTCTGATGCATGCTGAGAGGCCTGAAAAGTGTGATGTGTATGAAACCTGCATGCATTATTGAGCAAGAAGGGATGGGATCAATTCTAGAGGCATCCTGTCACAACATGCAGTCCTAGGCTGGTGTGGACCGCCGAAGCCAACGTAACGCGCATGAATAATCTCCACACTACACCTACACTTCGCCACTATTATGGAATTTGGACGTTTTGTGATTCCTGGACATTCAGGGCCGCACAGCAGTTGGTCAGAGTTCTTGGATGCCCTTTTCTTAAGTTGAGCCCAGCCTTTTATTATTTTAAAGGAGAGAATGTATCCTTTACCTCTTCCATTTGAACAGCCTGGGCCTTCAGCTTGAAACGAGGACATGAGCTGTGTCTCCCGCAGCTCCACGTTTTTAATATCACAAGCACCGTCAGAGTGTAGAGTGAAAGCAGAGCAGAGCAGTTTTGCCTGGCCCAAAAGAAGCAGCCTTATCTGGGCGGCCTTGAGGGCTGACTTAAGGGCCAAAGGTTTAAATGCTAATGACCATGAGCTAATCAGTGTCAAATGGGGGGTTAAAGCTGAGGAATAATGAGAACTCACTTATGTATGCAAATCTGACATCAGTCTCCAGCCACCTAACAATCTCACTCAGGTTACTGCACCAAAGTTGGCAGTTTCAGCAAGTAATATGTAGGTGTGGGTTGGCTGGGGATTTAGAACTGGATGCTTAAAGTGAGACGTAATTTGTCTAGTCATGCATTAAATAACAGATGGAAGTCTGAGTCTGACCCAGTTCAGGGAGAATCCATGTTACACTTCAGTACATGAGTGGTCAACAGGTAGAGAGCAGCTGTGCTCTGTAATCATGCCCGTTCCTCCGCTGGACAGAGAGGCATGTTTGCTGTAATTGCACAGTTGTAGTGCTGCTGTTTATGCCTGAGATCAGAGTGCTTTCTGCACTACAACCTCAGTACTCATTTGTGCAGCTCTTCGTAATATCAGCTTTGCCAAGGGTATTGTGATATGAAAAACAAACATCATACGGTGCATATCTGTTTGCTTTCTCGCACCGTGCCCTGCCCTCGCTGAATCCTCAGTTTGCACTTCGGTGTTTGCACACATATAAATCCAAGTAGAAGTTCTGACTGTTTTTCCCGCTCACACCAAAGAGCCTGACATTCCTTGCAGTGTTTCTACAGCGCACTGCAGGCCTGTTAGACACATTAGAATCACCGCTGACAATTTAATGTCTCTCGCTGCTGCTTCACTCGTCTGCACTAATGCGCAGCATTTAAGGAAAAGGTGCAGGCTCTGCTGCATATGACCTGACTCATTACAGAAATGCAAGAATGCATGAGCAGAATGTAGCGCGTTTAGTGAGATTTAGCTTAGCAGTCACTTCACTTTGACATGAGGCCAAGTACAGAGGAATGCACATTTATCTTTACTCTCATACTTTCTCTCTCTCTCTTTCTTTCACTCTGTCTCTTTCTCTCTCTCACTCTTTCTTTCCTCAACTCATCTTTTCTGTCCTTTCTGTTTTTCTTACTCACTCTCTGCAGTGTCTTATTCTTCTTTCTTTCTTTCTTTCTTTCTTTCTTTCTTTCTTTCTTAATTCCTTTTTTTGCCTCTTTTCCTTCTTTTTTTATTTCTTTCCACTCTTTCCTTCATTTTTTTTTCTTTACTTATTTTACCCTGTTTTTCTTACTCTCTCTTCTCTCTTCCTCTTCTTTCTTTCTTTCTTTTTTTCTTGCCCGATAAAGCTCAGTGTTTTGACTGTGTTTTAAAGTGCTGGCTCTGTTCCCTCTGCACTCTCTGACCTGTTGCTAATCACGAGTGATGGGTCACTTGCTATGGCAGTGAATGTTAATCAATCAAAGCCTAGCAAAGCTTAGAGCCGGCCTATCATTTAGGTCAGATCTGTGATCTGTATGCAGCTTGCTGGTCCTCATTTCCCCCTGCAGTGTCACAGTCCTAACATTTCACTGAACCATCAGGCAGAACCACATAAGAAAGCCTTGCTGTTTACCAAATATCATTGTATAAATAAAATAACCACTTTCAGAGAAAGAGTTTGTCCTTATGGTGACTTCTGATCTACAGCTTCAGCAGCGCCTGTGGTTTTAATGGTCTGGAGCAGTTGTGAAGGCTCTAAAATCTTAACTGACTGTGGGCACTCCCTCAGACTGGTTTCTGACAGAGGCTGCATGCAGCTCTCAGGCAGTTAATTCTCCTCTGAGGGCAAAAAGGCTCACAGATCCTTATGCACTCAGTCAGAGATCCAATGGCCTTTCTGCTATAACAAATGGGAAACATGCACCTCACTAAGAACCTCAGACACACAATGATCACAGACTCTATCTGCAAGTTCCCATGCTTTCATTATTGTTGTCTCTCCCTCTGGTATGATTTACAAACCTCGTGCACTGAGAAGGAATTTTATATGCAAGAGTTCTTGCAAGAAGGCGAAGTTTCATGAACCTATATTTTTTCCATGCCTTGGATTCAGTTTTCCTTAAGAATCAGCACAGCGAAAGATGACTAATAGATTAGCTTTGTGATTATTGAAGCTGCAGTATCTTGTGGCATTTGACTAATTTTTAGTAAACGTCTGCTTTAAGCCCAAAACACGCGTACTTTAAAAAGCATGTTAGGCCTCCTAACATGTAAACTAGTTACTAGTTGGAGTAAAACATCAGCCGTTGATAATTCCACTTGTGATAAGGAGTAGTGGCTAGTGGCCTACCTACACTATATGGACAAAAGTATTGGAACATATCTGTTTTTCAAGCTTCCAGTGAAAAGCAATTATAATGTTTCAGGAGACCAGGACATTTTGGACAACGCCATGCTTCCAACTTTTCTATTTCAGCATGTCTGTGCCCCAGTGCACAAAGCAAGCTCCTTAAAGACATGGCTAGATGAGTTTGATGTGGAAGAACTTGACTGGCCCCAACCCCATCCAACACCTTTGGGATAAATTGAAACGGAGATTTTGAGCCAGGCCTTTTCGTCCAACTCATAAATGCTCTACACAATGAATGGGCAGAAATTCCCACAAACACTCCAAAATCTTATAGTATGAGCTGTTCTAGTATAAAGGGGAGACCAACTCTATATTAAAGTCTATGTATTTAGATGCCAAGTACTTGTCTGTGTAATGGTCAGGTGTCCCAATACTTTTGGCCATATAGTGTATTTTTTTTAGGTTCGATAATATCAGTTGTGTGTGAATGTCTATTAATTACTTTATATTTGTATCTTAGTAACATTGTTTTATGACAGAAGAGGTAATGAATAACAGCATAGCTATGTATGGCATCATTAAGCCGACTAATGAAGTAAACATTTTCCAAGGCACCTTCCCCTTTTTTATTTCCTTGTTCATGAAATCAGTTGTAATGATTCCATGGTATGTTCCTGAAGTTTTTACTGGCTATTTCACAAAACTGTATAACCAAGTTAAACACATTTGAGTTGCCAGTACATTGCATTAGGTTTCACAAACATGCAGGTTTGAAGCACCTTAAATTGTATGAACGTTTCACTATACAAACAGCCTTTTGGTAGTTAAGCATGGGGAGGTATCCCAGGTGTTCGTGCATAGTCACGCTGTTGCTCAAAGATGAAAGGAGGTGGAATTCTTAAGCAGCTTGACACGGCAGAAAGATCTGGATAATGTTAACTCTAGCTCAGCCAGTTATAATGAAACCAGCATGCCCCGAAACCCTGAACTGTACAAGTTCTTAGCAAGCTGAGGAACATCTCTTTCATCATGGTATACAGTGACAGCGTAGACTGACATTGCCTTTCAGATATGTATGAGGATGTGCTGTACTTGTTTTACTTCTTGAAACCTCTGACCCACCATCTCAGTAATATATCTGGATACTCTGCCCCCCTTTAACTCATTACAATTCACCCCCACAGTAGGAACTGTCCATGCTAGTTAAATGGATCAGCATATGGAATTGGAGCTTTATTTGCACTGACCTGTTTTCTCTATATAAATGAATATGATGCTGCCTTTTATTGTTGGGTGCACTGCAGTGGTCCCCTAATGACCGCCCAGGCCCATTTGGACAGACAGTTTAGTTAGTGTACAGATAGAAAGTGACTGTGAGAAAGATAGTTTGTGTCATAGCAAATATTCTTTACATAGCAAATACATGCAATGACAGCATTCTGATGGTAGATTAAACCACAGAAAGTGCTGTTTTAAAGCTGGTGAATTGAGCCAGCTGGGGACCCTGCCAAACTAGCCATACAAAACTTTATTACAGACCTATGAAGTTTGGTTTGTGGGCTTGGCTTCCAGCTGTGCATGCATTGTGGCTTTTGGCAATCAAATTATGGAACAATAGGGCGCAACTTGGAAGTAACATTGTGACCTCTGCTATCAGAGAGAGAGCTTGAGTGAGTGAGTGAGTGAGTGAGTGAGTGAGTGAGTGAGTGAGTGAGAGTCAAGGAGAGACATGGAGAGCAGTACTCTGCTGTGCTTGGCACTGAGGGTGGTTTTCTTGTCCTCTGCTTCTCCACCGCTCTCTAGTGTCAGCTCAGAGGCGTATTCTGCACACATCCAACACCAAGCTTTTCTACATGAGCTGCAACAGTACTGCTCTTGTTTTGGTCTGAGATGAGCACCAGAATGGTCATTGGCATCTTTGGCGTAGCCACACAGCAGTGTCTGACATATCTCCCCTTTGAGGTGCGTCTTTAAAGGCAGTTTAAGCAGTGCATTTGTTACACAAGTGTTTTCTAAATTATATCTATTCACTAATGATCTAGAATTTACAGACTTGTGGGAAAATCTCCTGAACCTCGGGACACACACACACTGAGTGAGACGGTCACTTGGGAACATGCACACTCCCACACACACAAACGCAAACACAGATTTCTGACTTCCTGTTTCAAATTACAAAGAGAAAAGGCCTTTACTACTCACAGACCTGGAGTTTCTCTCTCTCTTGTTTTCTCTTCTTGCTCTTTCTCCTGATATCTCTCTCACATATTCTCTAGCTCTTTCTGTATCAGATCAATCTCTTGGACAGTATATTTTCTCTCCCTTTATTTGTTCTCTCTATTACTCACACTCACTCTCTCTTGTGTTCTCTCTTGTATTCTTGCTTGAATTCCTTCTTTCTCTATCCCTTGTTTGCTTTCTCATATCCTCTCTCTGTCTTTTTGGGGTTCTCTATGATATGTAATATAACAAACTGATGAAATTGAATGAAACCAAAATAGGTTGAACAATATAAACAAGCAGACTGTCTGTCTCTCTCTCTCTCTCTCTCTCTCTCTCTCTCTCTCTCTCTCTCTC
>JBBPDE010000128.1:14447340-14458542 GCA_037974605.1 Nannopetersius ansorgii
CTCTCTCTCTCTCTCTCTCTCTCTCTCTCTCTCTCTCTCTCTCTCTCTCTCTCTCTCTCTCTCTCTCTCTCTCTGAGGGATGGTCACAAGATGTGTGGTTGTTGAGTAGACGTAACATGTCTATCACCCTCTAACCTTAGGGCAGCTATTCTTTTGTTCAGACTCTGCTCTGTTTCCTATTATCTACCAAGAGCTACAATTTACCTAATGCTCAAGTCCTGTATGTCCGGTTGGACAAGCCACTGTGTGATTATGCAGTTTCGCTTGGGTTCTGTGCATGGCTGTGCTCTACAGCGTGAATGTGTTTGTCTTTAGTATTGTGGTGTGTCATAGTAACACATCCATATGAAATCAATTGGGCCATTTCTACATAGCAAGCGAGCACACAGCAGCGTAGCCCTGTGTGTTTTAGGGTGATTTCAGTGTCATGCCACAGAGAACAGACTCAAGAGTGAGCATAGCTCACAAAGGCTACAATGTGAACACTTGCAAAATTTCTACAATGGGTGTCTTCAGAGCGATGCGTTCAGCAAATACTTCCAATCCTGCAGTGTTTAGGACAGGATCATGGATCCCAAACCAGATGCTTTTATCAAAAAACACGTTAATCCAATGTCTAACATTTTTCCTGATTTAAGTCTTTTAAAAGGAGTAACTTACTTTACACATCTTCTTGTAATTCAAGTAACGGAGTTGAACCTTCAAAGTGACTTTGTTAGTCATAAAAAGAAAGGCTGTGATCTTCAGGAAATTCAGATGATGTAACTTATTACTCAATGTGTGAATTACATTTGAGATATTTAATAGGGTGAAGGTGTTTTGGGGCTTGGATACATGCTGTGAATAACAGTTGAATTGACTCACATAACATTAAAAAAGGTTTTAATCATTTTTACAAATTGCATGTCAAGGTAGTGTAGAAACAGTGGCCTGGGAAAGATGAAAGTGATATAGCTCGTTTTATTTATGTTTTGAGCCAAAAACATAAATATATATGTATATTTAAATATTTAAACATACAAATTATGTTTAAAAGACCTTTTACATTTAGTCACATATTTATAATTGTAATGTCAGTGGGATAAAGTGGCACCCCAATTGTGGAATCCTTCTGTACATTCAGGTTTGGACACTGGCAGTGGTTCTTAAACAGGTCTTCAGGGACCCCCAGAATGTCCACATATTTGCACCTAAACTATGCATGGTGGGTTGGGTTGAAGCGAAAATTTGGACTGTCTAGAGGTCCCTGAGGAGTGCACACATTTCCATTACATTTAATGAGTTAGCAGACACCTATGTGAATGTCTGTCCACACGTTCTCAGAACGTGTATAAGTATAAATCAGCCTCTACTCAGGCAGTGTCTGAAGCTCAGCAGAGCAGTGTGGTCAGGGTAGTAAATTAAGACAAATACTGAATCATGGATTTAAAGTATTAATCCAATTTTTGAAAAATAAAAATAATTCATAGCCTCTTGATAGTGTAGCAAGTGTAATACCCATTTGTTATGTTATGATGGGACAGAAATAATAAAAAAAAAAAAAGAAAAAAGTTTTTAAAAATGTTGCCAAATGGGATGGTTGTAGGGGTCCGAGCAAAAAGTAAAATTCTAGGTTTTATAAAGATCATTCATTCTCTCTTCTTGCGCGTGTTTCAACATAAATATTATAACGTTAGAAAAAACCTATATGTATATTCAGGACAGGTGTATTTTACATTTTGTATTGTTGTCTTGAGGAATAGTTCTCCAGGCTTCTTAAAGGACTCTCAAAGGCTCTCAGTCCAGTCCCTGAACCTGACCAGTCATTCAGTATTATTATACGTATTAAAGCGAGTAAACTTAAGGCCTGAACCAGTGAAGGAACAGGAGCAGATGATTCCAGATGATCAGGCAGTGATCAGTATACTGGTGGTGCTGAATGCTGAGTGGTTGAAACACCTTTATCTCGGCACCTTGCATCTTCAGTCACTTTGCAACCTGTCGCTGTAAAATATTTATTCCTATTTCTTTCATTTCATCTACTTAGTATGGCAAAGATAAGACAGTTTCATGTACTATTTCTTTTTCAAAAAATATTATTTTTGCACCAACAAGGTTTAAAGCAAAAATAAAAATAGTAGGGGTGGCTACACTTTACAATAAAATTATTTGACCAATTTTAGGTCTGTCCACTAAACTCTGATTGGCTTGATTATTGAATTATTCTTAATTCTTATGAAGTTCAGTATTGAGGCAGCATACAAAGTTTTAGCTTAATTGGTCTAACACTATTTGTTTGCCTTTTATTGCACCCCATATGGACTAACTTTAAGGTGATGTTATCCATAACCATGTTAGGCATAATAAGAATTGGTGAAAGTAGTCATAAAGCACAGGCATGTTTTTAAACTCCACCCCAGAGGCACTGATTAGCATTTGGTGTCCATATTATTTGAATTACATGTAATGATAAATATTAACTTTCAGACTCTGAAAACTCTTGTTTCCTACATGCAGGATGGGTGCATTTGTCCCACACTGTCTTGCCTTCATCAATTTAAAAGAATTAACATTCAAGTGTAGCGACATTAGCATTTTTATTTGGGATTTATTTATGTCCTAGCTCAAAATCAGTTCATGCATTATTAGCCTGTCAATTTTTGTAAGAATTGTCTAAAATCTTATGAGGTTTCAGATACTTAAGTCAGTTGTGCTCCCAGCCAGACAGTTTTAACTGCATGTAGTGGACAAATTGTTTACAAAAGTCATCATGTTTGATGATCACAAAAATGTAGGCTCTTGCAGTTATTTTGACACCAAAATCATGACTTTAAGTCTCATGACAAGTCAGTTTTATTGATCGTTTGAAACCCCACATGTGACTTTCCAGTTTTATAACAATTTTTAAAACTGTGCTAAGTCTGTCAAATGTCTGCTGAAAGTGGATTGGCTGATGGAGGGCATATTTTCTACATAAAAAATTATACGTGTTGTTAATTTAGAGATTAGTTAAACTAATAAAAATCAGCTCCATTGCACAAGTGGATTCTAAGAAACAGATAATTGTTATAGCCCCCATGAATTTGCACAAAATTTGACATGCTAACTCAAAAGGAACTAACACACTATACTGCCAAAAGTATTCACTCACCCATCAAAATAATTAAATTCAGGTGTTCCAATCACTTCCATGGCCACAGGTGTATAACTTCAAGCACCTGTGCAACAAGTCCAGTCATGAAATTTCGCTACTAAATGTTCCACAGTCAACTGTCAGTGGTATTATAACAAAGTGGAAGCGATTGGGAACGACAGCGACACAAAGTGGTGCCACGTAAACTGACGGAGCGTGGTCAGCAGATGCTAAGGCACATAGTGTGCAGAGTTAATCACTACTGACCTCCAAATTTCATGTGGATTTCAGATTAGTTTAAGAACATCATAGAGAGCTTCATGGAATGGGTTTCCATGGCCGAGCAGCTGCATCCAAGCCATACATAACCAAGTGCTGCAATGCAAAGTGTCGGTTGCAGTGGGTGTAAATCACACCGCCACTGGACTCTAGAGCAGTGGAGGCTCGTTCTCTGGAGTGATGAATCACGCTTCTCCATCTGGTGATCTAATGAACCAATCTGGTGAACTGGCGGTTGCCAGGAGAACGGTACTTGTCTGACTGCATTGTGCCAAGTGTGAAGTTTGGGTGGAGGGGGGTTTATGGTGTGGGCTTGGCCCCTTAGTTCCAGTGAAAGGAACTCTGAATGCTTCAGCATACCAAGAGATGTTGGACAATTTCATGCTCCCAACTTTGTGGAAACAGTTTGGGGAGTTTGGGGACGGCCCCTTCCTGCTCCAACAATACTGTGCACCAGTGCACAAAGCAAGGTCTGTAAATACATGGAAGAGTTTGGTGTGGAAGAACTTGACTTGAACTTGAGTCCTGACCTCAACCTGATAAACACTTTTGGGATGAATTAGAGCGGAGACTGCGAGTCAGGCCTTCTCATCAGTGTCTGACCTCATAAATGTGCTTCTGGATGAATGGTCAGAAATTCCCATAAACACACTCCTAAACCTTGTGGAGAGCTTGCTTAGAAGAGTTGAAGCTGTTATAGCTGCAAAGTGGGCCGATGTCAGATTAAACCCTATGTGTTAAGAATGGGATGTCACTTGTAAAGGCAGGTGAGCGAATACTTTTGGCAATATAGTGTATTAGTATATCAGACTTCATGAGAACCAGGCCAGTGTCTGAAAGTTTATCTGTTTTAGTCCACTGTGCTCCAGAAGGATTTTTCAGCATAATGGTGGTTACATTGTAGATCAGTTTCAAAATGTTTTAGATATTTCTTTAAATTAAGATCCTTGTGAATGTTTTGTCAGCAACTCTTAAGGGAAAAAAAAATGCAACAATGTGCCATTTTTTGTAAGAGGAGCACAATTGTCTAAATTGCAGTTTAGCTTGGTTTCCATGAACAAACAAAATGAAACCTTACACTTCAGGAGACACAAACACAAGCAACTTCGCTGTTGCCCATCTGGTCCCACCATATTCATTTATGTGCCTGATTAGTATTGCACCATCCCACCAAATTTGATGTCTCTATAACTTACAACATTTGCTCCAAATACTGTTTTATCTGACAAGAATAATAATAATAATAATAATAATAATTATTATTATTATTATTATTATTATTATTATTATTATTACAGTTATAACAATTTCAACACTTTTGGTGCTTGGAACTCTGCAGCATGTCCGAAGGGTACAGAAAGGAACAGTCTTCATTCTTTGATCATAACAAATTTTGCATTAGTAAGGGGCAAGTGTGTGTGTGTGGAGGGGGGAGGGGGGCATGATAGATGAGCTATCTTGTTCATTCTCACCTTCCTTATTTTCCATTGCAGCGAAAACAAGTAGGGTCCTGTTTCACAGACACCACATAATCTGAACAACAACTCATCCAAGTCATGTTCACCTGAAAAGCCCCAGTGTGTAAACTTTTTAACTGAGCAGCCAGACATTGAGTTGACCGTTACGGTTCTTGGGACCCCATAGCGTTTATGTTTTGAAACACCTCTGTATGTGTTTTGTTATAGTTCTGCCCTGCTGAATGTCCAGATTCCACTCTTTGTGGAATCAATAACACATTTGTGTTTTGTAAATGGAAAAAGCAAGATTTTATTATGATTCCAGTGCGATGAAAAGTTGCTGTTGTACACAGTATTGTTTGTGAAAAGAAACACCATCCTTCATATTCATGCAGTGCAGATGTTTTTGTCACTTCTTTGAAACTGACGCAAACAGGAAATTGCAGACTCTGTTTCTGTTGATACGGGGTAAATTCAGTGTTAATGTAACTTGTGGAAATGTATATTGATATCAGAACCATCTAATGTTGTAATTTAAATTGTATTTAGGTTGAACAAGAGTAATAGCCATAGACATCTGTGGGTTAACAAGTATACTCTTCTTGTTTTACCGTAGGCGCCTTTGCAAAGGTGAAAGAGTCGCAGCGTATGAGTGACGAGGGGAAAATGGATCAGGACGAGGCAGATGGCATTCGGAAGCGCTGCAGGACGGTGGGCTTCGCCTTGCAGGCAGAGATGAACCACTTCCACCAGCGCAGGGAGGTGGACTTCAAAGAGATGATGCAGGCCTACCTCCGCCAGCAGATTGCCTTTTACCAGCGCGTGGGCCAGCAGCTGGAGAGGACCCTTCACATGTATGACAACCTCTAGAGCGTGAGCCAGCCATTGGAAATGTTGTTCGCATGCAGGAACTTTGTTAACTTGTGTAGACAGCTTGTCCTGCTTCTACACAAAGAGCCACGTAATCTCTCTAGATCTCAACGGTTTACAGAGTTTCCCCAGCTTAGAGACGACATGGCGTTTTTTTCCACGGAGATGGTTGAACTTGCCATTGTGGATGTGGAGGAAACGGAGAATGCACACGAGGACCAAGCACTAGCTCATGCACTTAAGAATGTCACTTTCTTGGCTGCCTTTCATAGCCAGCACACGAATTCCAGGGACTCGCACAGTTCACGTTGCCTTGATGAAAAATATCCATATAATTGTATCTTGCATCGTATTTTCTTACACATACTCTGTTTTAATTTAAGCGTATTTGCTAGGTAAGTCCTGAGGTCATGATTTGCTCTCTTGACCAGTTGTGACCTGCCCGACTCAGGTTGAGTAGCTTTCCTTAAGCAAAGTCTCGATGCAAACCATTATTGTGGCATCTTTACTGAGCAGGCTCTGCAGGTGCCAGAGTTATATGAGTGAACACACTTTCAGACTGAGCAAGCTGATGTCTGATGACATTTGCGAGTGCTAAAAGCAAAAATTACTACAAGTTTACTTTAATTATGTTGCTTTTGTTGGGCTACAAATTAGAAAAAAAACTGTTGCCTTGCCTTTTGGCCACCTTGTCCACCAGTTCAAATGACTCTCTGCCTCAAAACATTCCAATAACACCAGCCATGATGGGAACACTACAAATGATGGCACCCTGTGAGTGACTTTATAAATGCACCCTGGATATGTCTGAAGGTTTAGAGTTATTCTGGTTGTAGAGTAGGGGTGGGTGATATAATAAAAACACAGCAAAACTCATGAAGACATTGCAATACACATCATGATATTTAGTTTTTTGTAGGTTTAGTTAAAGATTTAAGTTGGAACAGGCAGAGTGTGCTGGTGGCGTCACATTTTAAGACCAATGACTTTTACTCGGTGTTTCACACGCTGCACCAAATCCGATCAGCCAAGACTGATTATGCTCTGTTTAATGAAATGTTCCGATGGTCAGTGTTCTTTAAGTGTTGACTTAAATGATGTCATTATAGGCTCAGAAAAGCATTCTATGCCATACTGGGACATAATTTATCACCATAACCATAAAATGTTGCTATATTACCAAGCCCTACTGTACAACATGACAAACACAAAGGGACTCCCTTTTAACTTATTCTGTTAGAAAGTGCCTGAAGGGACGGGCAGTTTTAGTGGTGGTTTTGGGGAAGAAATAGGTAAATAATAGGTTCTATTTTTAGTTGATTTTAGGAGGAACTTTTGTGCTTAAACTTTAATGGAGGGTGAAAAAGGTAGCATGCTTCTGAATGATACTGTAAAAGAGAGTTCTTCTGAAATGATGATTTAATTTTTTTTCCTACAAATGTTGCATCACAGACCTATGAAGATGGTCAGTGGTGAAGCATAGGGATGAGGGTCTGTAATATTTCTCTGTCTACCACTTTTAAGATTCACTTCATTTGATACAATTTGGAATTTACAGTTATTTATACATTTTTTCTGATATCAGACTGTTGTGAAGGTTGGAGAGGATCTTTGAACAGATCTTCTCACCTTGGTCTCCTGCAATAAACAAAGCAGCAAGACTGCTACCACTAAAATGTTAAAGGGGAAATTTGCGCAGAATTAAATGGTTAGAATGTAAAGGTCATTCAGGGTGGTTTCATGTGAAATGCGCCGTTCTGGATAAATTGAGCAAGAATTGTTTTCAGTGTTGGTGATGGGAACCAGATGTCTGTGGTGTTGAATGCCTCAAAAAGCTCCTCACTTAATGATTTTATACAAAATGAATATGAATATTTTGTGTTTGAAAATCTGCTAATGGTGGAGAGATATGTGAGAGGCTTTGTGTGGTATTGAAAGATTTGCCACTATTTTCCCTATATAAAAGCTGTGCTGATGATTTTCGGTCGTAAATATAAAGGCTATGTTTGCACTGTAGACAGTGTGACCTCTGGTTTCTGTCAACACCACTCTAAAGAAGACTAGGTCAGAACCATTAAGAATTTCACACCAATCCTGACATTTACTCTAAATTAAAGCTAGAATGAAGCATGATGGACATGGCACTGTGTTGGAACAGACACTGATTTGAGCTTTAGCCATAAGTAGTTCTGGCTTTTTTTTTTTTTTACCTCTGAATTCCCTAAACAGGTTTGTTTTAGGGAGACAGCATGCTGGACAACTGTTGAGGACCAAACTCTTAACTATGAATGTTAAACAGTGTTTACCATTCTAGTGTGCTAGTGTTTCTTGTCTTTTTTGTGTGAGCAGTATATGATGGTGATAGATGTAGCTTCATTGTCAAACAAAAAAATCTAATGATTTAATAGCAATTAATATGTTCATTCATGCAAGGAGTTCATGCAAATAAAGTTCAGATTTACAGCACAATGGAGTTCCAGTACAAATAAGAGGTTCCAGCTTTATGATCCCAGCTGTTTGTTTGACTTGCAGGGGAATGACGCATACAGTAGTTGAGGGTAAGCAAGATGATCTGCAGGGGGATTTCTTTACTGGCAGCCTGATAAAGATTTTTTTTTTAATCTGAAAGCTGTAGAGCGGAGACAGGTCCATGAGTCAGGGATGACTCTGTCCACTTGGCCATTGCATGTATATTCTTAATACAGCTGATTTCAGGGTAATGGAAAAGAGCCCCCTCCCTTTACAAGCTCTGCAGTTGCTGATAGACCAAAGTAATACTAGTGTTTTCTTGACTCGAATAAACGAGAAATTCTTATTTTGTACAACTTGAGGCAGGGTGTGCTATAGCTCTAATAATGCTGAAGGTGTGGCACGTGGAAAAGACTTGCCAGAGAGGAGGATAAAAGCCCACAGGACTGACTACATTGACGGACTCCTGCTTGCTCTTGATGGCATGTGTAAAAAGATTGTCAGGAATGTACTAAAGCCATGTTAAGCAAGAGCTCTAGGGGGACCACACGCTTCCCATGGATGATTTGGAGCCTGAAACGATGTTTGAGTTTGTTTCGTAAAAGGTGCGATTACTCTGTTAGGAGAAAGTTGGAAAAAAGATGATTGTTTTCCACTGCAGTCATGCGCTGAAAGACTTAATAAAGAGGTAATCCTAAACACGTTCATTGTTCTTGTTCTTTTTTTCCATATTTGACCTTAAACTATGGTTATGACCATAAGCTTTGCGACATCAAGAAAATTGCTCCTCAAGCTGAGCTTATAATCATATGGCATGGCTGTTTGTGCTTGCCTGTTGTTTTTTAATCAATACAAGTCACTTCTGGATGTGTTCACATATAAAAACATCACTCATAAAGAATGGCTGATTCAGACGCACCAGCTGAGGGTGGGTTGAGGTCATTGTGTATTAGGCACACTGTGAGACTGCTGCTTAAATCAGAATCAGAAACTTTGATCCTGGAGGAAATTACTGTTGTGACTACCCAAACACAGACCAGAACAATATAATATATAAAATGTAAATAAATCCAATAATAACTGCAGAATACTCTATACAAAATACACTGCTAAACACAAATGTTGGAGTATTCATTCAGTAGATAATAACTCAATACACTTAAGTGAATTACTACAAGCACAAATGGTGCTTAATGAAGGTCAATTGTATATGAGTAATGTTGTGACATAAGTTATGATCTATTGTAATGGATCTCAACCTTTTCAACATTAATGCCCACCTATCTGTCACAGCATGTTGCCAAGGCCAACCTTGGCCACATTGGATGATATTAAATAACCAATTACGGAACAATGGCCTGTCTCGATTTTAAAATCAAAAACCTTCTCACCCCATCAGCCCCACCCAGAGGTTTGTGAAAACCAGATCTATTGCATATAATAATTATGATATTGCACATTCTGATATTTTACAACTCACAATATTGCACAATTCATTTACTTCTAAGATATTGCACAGAATGATTAAAATCCTTAAGAAATTGCACAACACAGTAGCATCAAGTTATTGCACAGATTATTGTGTCGATGTGTGACAGAGGGTGGAGTTATAGAGTCTAATACTGGTGGGAAGGAAAGATTTTCTGTGCTGTTCAGGTGGAGCACTTTATGCTGGTGAGTCTGTGGCTAAATGGGTCAAGCACAAGGCCAGGTGGCAGCGGAATGCCTGAGAGATCTTGTGTGCTGATGCCTTTGGTTTCTCAGGTTGCATTTTTCAGCATGTCCGCTGGAGCACACAGGACCTGTTATAACTGCACCAAACGGCCTTGAAACGAATGTCATGTTGAGAGTAGATCGAAATCAGTAAAAGTGCAAAGTAGCACGCAAGTGTTTAATGCTTAAACCTTTTTGCTTTTCTATTCTTTTCCCCAGTAAATGGTTTCAGTATAACAAACTGCACTGGCCATTTTCTTTGGGGCCAAGTTATTTACAAGCTTTGTCTCGGTGATTCTTAACAGATTTGATTTTATGAACCATCGCAAATGCACTCCAACTGTGCGTTGTGACATCATAGGACCAAACTTTCTACAGAGCTCCGTCGTGTTCTTAGCAAATCAATAAACCTTGTTGTGAAGTAAGTTTGATTTTTAAAGGGCCCATAGCCTACATTTATTTTTATTTTATTATCCCCCCTAATGTCAAATTATGATGTTTGCATGATGTTTGCATTTTTTTACATGACCTCTCTCATGACCCTCTTTTTCCATTAGAATTAAATCAGCAGTTTTTGTCAAATATCACAAGTAATGGCAACATATTCAGAATGGAAAGCACTTCATGTGTATGGTGCATTAAGGAAGGAGGAAAATATAGATGCAACTTTGGGCTCCAAATGGCTGCAGTGTACTTGAACCTTTTGCACAATATGTGTGTTGTGGGAGGTCTCTTTTTTTCACTAAAAGAAAAACAAAGACCAGATGGTCATGTTCTCTCGCTGCATGACTGGCTTAATCCTGCTGTCCCACAATCCTCCACTGCTCACATCACTTCTGTATCACAATCTGACTGTGTCAGAGATCTCATGCCTTTGCATTTAAACATACAGTGACCTTTAGTACCATCTAGATATGAGTCTATTGGTCGGCTTATCCTGAGTTACAGCTATTGTTGTTTATGACAAAAGCAGTAATTTAGTATTTATTATTTCTCCTTTGTAGCTCATTTAAAGTAGAGAAATGCTGACAAAAATATGCTCAGAAAATTGAATCATAAAGCAGTTGCAAATACCGGTAACTTTTTAAAATGCAGTTGCTTAATTACTGCTTACATTGGTTTGTTTATATGAAAAAAATACTTTTATTTAATTACTTCTTATGCATGTTCTCCTCAACCATAGTGGCATGGTTTTCCTCCCACAGTCCAAAGACATGCGTGTCCGGTGAACTGGGGATTCTAAATTACCTGTAGGTGTGAGGGTGTGAGCGAATGGTGTGTGTGTGAATGGTGTGTGAGCGA
>JBBPDE010000128.1:14469751-14481926 GCA_037974605.1 Nannopetersius ansorgii
CACACACACACACACACACACACACACACACACACACACACACACACACACACACACACACACACACTCACTCACTACAGATGTCCAAGATTCCCAAAGTCCTAAATTCTAACACAGGTAAAATACTTGCATGAAAATGTTTAATTGTCTCAAAACTTAAAACCCTCTTGGGATTGGAGTAAACCTTGACGGTGCTCGTGTTTTATTTCTAATGACTAAAGCAAGGCATACCCACACCATCACACCACCACCATAATGTTTAACTGTTGGTATGACGTTGTTATTATGAAATACTGTAGTTTATTTCCAACTCCTCTGTGACCAGAGAATCATTCCAAAAGGCTTGGGTGGTGAGTATCAAGCTTATGTGTAGTAATCTCTTTAGTTAGCAGCACTTTTAGTTTTACCACTCACCTTAGTCTCCCTCTAATAGTGGGATCATGGATCTTGAACAAATCTGAGGTGAGTGAGGCCTGCATTTCCTTAGACGTTCCTCTGAGTTCTTTTTTAACTTCCCATATGAGTCCTTGCTGTGCTCTTGGAAAAATTTTGGTAGGCTGATTTCTGGGAAAAATCACCACTGTTCCAAGTTTTTTGCAGATAATGACTCTCATTGTGGTTCATTCAAGACTTTGAAATCTTTCCAGACTGAAATATTTCATATATTTCATATTTCTTTCTCCTCGCTTTGGAATTCATTTTGACCTTGGGATTGCATTCAACTTGGTTAGCAGTTATAGCCCAATTGCTGGTTCTGTTTATGTGTTTATATTCAGCAGTGTTGTCAGTAATTAAGCCTGGCTCCAACCGATCCCAATTGTAAACTTAATTTGGTTCACAGGTTGACTGAAGCAATTAGCTTTTCACACAGATCCGACTGATGTTAGTTAACTTTTCCTTAAAGAGAATGAAATAATTATTTTGAAATGGCATTTGGTCTGTACAATTATTTTGTCTTATAACAGATGTTTAATTTTCAGAGATTAAATAGAAACAAATAAGTGACAAATACATTAATAGAAGAAATCTGGGTAAATATATTTTCAGGACAATGCAACCGCAATCGTATGTAATGCCCAATACCTGCATTTTGTGTTTTTTTTGTTGTTGGAGCATCATGCAGCTATACTGTGCTGCACTATGCAAGTTCCAGTTCTTTCTTTTTAGCAGTTTAAACACAACGACAGTGCAGTGCAGACTTTGCAGCGAAGTCTTCTTTAAGTCCTCTTAATCCACTGAAGAACTGAAGCTTCAATTGTGGATTGTGTGTAAATCAGCTGTCTGGCTCTTCTTTCACATATGTCATGCTTAGCTCATACTTTCCCCTTGGCTTCTGGTTGTGTGTGTGTGTCACAGGGTGGGGTGGGGTGGTGGGTTCGGGGTGTGTGTATGTGTGTGTGTGTGTGTGTGGGGGGGGTAATAGCCTTATCCCCCCACCCCGTCAAACATTAGCCAATCTGAAGAACAGTATCTGACTCCATCATTGGTCAGCTGTTTCCCTCTATGTGTGCTTTACTGCTACTGACACCTCAAAACAAACATTTCCTTGACCTAGTCCCTATAGTCTTCAAAGCAAAGTAAAAAAATAGAAGAGTAAGAATGGAATGTGTGACACGTGGTGCTGTTTTGAATTCACAAGAAATTAACCCTTGAACTCCTATCACTGTGCCGCACAATTAGAACTCGAAAGAATCACAAGAATATGTTTTGTTCAAGCAGCTCAGACTAATTTGGTCGAATGTGGACCAACATGTGCAAAGAAATGCAGAAATTTCCTGGCAGTCCAGTGACTGAGCCTGCATGAAGATTCTTTAACACAACAGCCCAAGAACCTCAACAGGGAAAAAGAGCAGGAGGCTGAAGTGTGCAGTGAGAGAAAATGCCGTCTGTAGGAAAGAATGACTGCAGATCCGGGGCTTGTTAAATGCTGACGAATGACTTGTTTCATAGTTGAAAAATTTCACATGCACCCTTGCACCATCTGCAGTTTACTGAGTGTGTAGCACATCTGAAGATCTGTATTTCATGTTGATTATCATTCTTATATTATATTATATTATATTATTCTTAGATGATCATTATTCTTATATATATATATATATATTGTAAATGTATATGATTATTTCATTCTTAGATTTCTAAGGATATTAATGAAATATGAAATACATGAAGAAAAAGACATTCCTTTCTGATTTATTTATTTAGGTATTTATTCCATTTGTAGGCCTCCAATGACAGTATTTTTTTTCTTTTGCACAGGACAGGTTACATTTTCAGAAACATTTCAGATAGCATAACAGCTGTAAAGGTATATGAAGCCTAGCTGGCAAAAATAAATAGGTAGAAGTGTTTATCTGGAGAAGAGGAAGTACCACACAAAAGTCAAAATGCTAGATGAAACCTGAAACAAGTGCAAAGCACAGAATTTGTGCAAGTTTAGCCAGTCTTAACAAATACGTTTGTGCTCAAAAACACTTTTCAAGAGTTCTCAGACAGATAATGTTACTGAACATAATATTTACAAACAAGACAAGACTTAAGGATGAAAAACAACGCTTGGATGTTGCATTTGGGGAAATGATAGAGATTCATCACTGTCTGGTATATTCTGATCGTTTAAACACTGCATACCAACCTAAAACCTGAGTTCTAATCTTTATTTAAGTCTCTATCCTTCCATTGATCAGATAATAGTTTATTACTTAGGGATCTGGGTAAATACATTTTATTCTTAAAATGAGACAGGAACACACACTGGAGACACTAGTAACTTTAAATCCTTCATAGAAAATACAGTAAATTTAGACAGAAGAGTAATAAAACCACTAATTTCTACTCTCAGTAAAAGTAATACCTATGAACTGGTCTACATCTAAAGACAGAACATTCTAGACGCCAAAAATTCAGCCAATTAAAAAAATGTTACCTATTAATGAACCTCTTAATATGACTTTATCATCTGTGATCATAATTATTGTGTACAGTTAAAATCATATAATTAAAAAGGAGGAAATTAATCACATGCATAAAGTAACAATTCTTCAATATAAACTGTACTTAATTTCCCAACCTTAATTTGACAAAGATCTAAAATGTGGCAGGGATCATTTTTCATTTTGAAAAAATCTCTTGTGGAACTTTTTTTCATACCACCATTATCTAACATTCATCACCATTATCTTATTACTAATAAGATTACAATCTGAAGCAGAAAACAAATCTAATAAAGGGATAATGGAATGTATATATGTTTTGACTCAGCGATAATTTGCCAACTGGACAATCTTTAAGTAAATAACTGAGGTGGTTCAGGCTAAAGCAAGTCCATGGGCAGGTAGAGACTATGATATCTATATGGCTGATATTTATGGCTGCAAAAACACGCACTCACTCTCTCTCTCTTTCTCTCTCTCTCTCTCTCTCTCTCTCTCTCTCTCTCTCTCTCTCTCTCTCTCTCTCATTCTCTTTCTTTACACACCACACACACACGGATATATATATATATATACACTAACACACACACACACACACACTCACACACAGAGAGAGAGAGAGAGAGTTTAGTTTTTTTCATTCAAAAATATATGTATTTAAAAGTGGTATATACTAAATAATAAAACATCAAGAATCTAGAAAGTGTTTTTTCTTTCCATACAATGAGAAAAAACAGGCACGTTGATGAAAATGCTCAGATACTACCTCAGGGACAAGGAACGTATCATGATTGGTAATTTTAGAAATAATAAAAATGCACTTTTTAAAAATGTTTCCACCTTGAAATACACTACAAGAGATTTCCTAGCCATTTCAATGTCATATACTTTTCAGCGACTAATGATATAATTGCATTTTTGTCTGGAAGATGAGAAGGGAACATTTCATTTTCCAAAAGAGTTCCATTTCACTTCTGGAAAATGGAACCGACTATTCAAAATAATGACCTCAACCTCAACTTCCTATCAGCCAATAGGGATGTACTTAACACAGCCTCTGCTGAGTCACATCCTGTCTGTGGCTTCAGTAAAGTATACTTTACAAAATAGTTCTTCAGTGCCTTAAGTCAGTCCAGTGGATGCATTTATAAAAAGCACTAACAGAATCCAAGTACAACCATAACATGGTATACAGGCAGATAAAAAGAAGACAAAAAAAGAAAATATGATGTTTGTACAAAAATAACTAAACCCAATATTCTTCTCTACGAAACCATTTGAAAATTCATCTCCACTAAAACCCATTTTGACATATTCTGCTGTTTGATTATAGGATAAAATCTATTAGGGATTCATTACGGTAAAAATCAAATTACTAATCTTGTGAAATAAAATATTATGGCAAATATAAGAAAAGTACTCCAAAATGCATAAAACCCCAAAAGGCATTATTATTCTCCAATTTCATATAAACAAAGCTACAAACGGTTCACTTTAAAAACCTAAAATATATTTTCAAACATTAAGTAATGTTCATGTCCAAACGTTCTCTTTAAAAAATCTCAGTCTAGCTCGGAGAGATTGCTTGTTTTCTCCATCTGCAAATTACTGCACACACATTTTTCTGAGAAGCTTAAAAAGCATAATTAGATATGTGCATTGCTTTTAGGGACAACTTCAGCATTTTGGCAAATAACTGGATATTGTGCTGAAGAATGTTTGTTTGCAGGGAAATCTAGCCTTTGAAGTGAATGACAGCCTCAGTGAAGCTTCCACACATGCTGGCAGAGGAACTGATGTCCATTTACTAACAAGGAGATGGTGCATAAACCAGTTCTCACATAAATATAGGTGAGTCCAAACAAAGGGACTTCAAGGATGTCCTGAAGCATACTGCTTCTAAAGAAGTTCCATGAGCAGATGATCAGACGTTGCTTTTTGGTCCTGGATCAGTGTAAAAAAATAATTTTCATCTTGGGTCCACTTTCCAATATTAACAAACTGGAAGGTATCTGGCATTTATTTGACATTATTAAGATGACAACATAAATATCAAAATTTCTCAGGAAACCCAATTAATGTGGAATGTCTGTTTGCACTGATTGTGAAGTGAAATATGATTATTTGCCAAAAATGTTGATGTTTTCCCAAAACATGGCAGGAGGTCTTTATATCATTGTTAGGAATGACTCAAAGAAGCTCCCAAACACATTTCCAAAGTCCTGGGTGCGAGTCCGCCAGTAAACACTCAGCATAGATGGAATACGACAGTCTGTTTTTTATTCTTTCTCATACCCAGTACTGGTTCTTTTTTAGAGCTGGGTTTGTGGTCCGACAATGTTGCAGTAATTCAGGATCTGCCTCTTTGGACTCTATGGTGGTCATGGAGATGCTGTTTGCTGGATCAGTTTTCCTGAAGGTTTCCTGACTCATCTCTCCATTCTTCGGCTTGGCTGCAACCGTCTGGACGTTGTGCTTCCCTGTCTTGTTGCGTCTCACCAGGTAGTAAACTAGCAGACCAGCCAGAAGCAATAGACAAAGGATGACTAAGATGGGGATGAGGATGGCCCATAATGTGTTTCGTCTAGAAACGGGGGCTCTGTTGGACCCATTGGAGGCTGTAGTGGGGGATACTCCATCACCAGGAAGGTGTGCTGTACTCTTGTCGGAGCTGGGGTTAAAAGGGGGGGCTTTGAGGACTGTTGCACCATAGGCTCCGGCAGGGTCATAGGGAGCAGTCTTGAAGGAGAGAATGCACTCAGCAGGGGGGACTCCATGTGCTTCGAGGAGAAAACGGGCCTCATCCTGACCCTGAGTCTGGCCTTGGCCTTTGGCCTTTGGAGCGTCTGTGGCATTTAGAACCTCAAGAGCCACACGGCCCTCATCTAGGTCTCTCTGGGTGAAGAATTCGACTGGTTTGCCATCTGTAGACCCTCCTCTCCTCACAAACCTTCCTCCCCTTGGATGTTGGGTCACCCTAAAAGTTGGAGATGTTCTGGTTTTATTGGCAAGTGGGGTTGCATCTAACAGCTTCCGATCCACCAGGACTGTTGCACCTTGAGGCAGCATAGGATCCTTAGCCACCTTTGCCAAGGGTCTCACCGTGATGTTGAGAGCGGAGGAAATATTAGCCGCTCTGCTGCGGGCCACAAAGGCGAAACTGTCGCTAGGGGAAGTGGACTTGACGAAACGGACGCTCACCCTCCCTTCCTTGATCTGTTTCTGTGTGAAGGCAGATGTAGGCTGTCTGTCCACCATCACTGCTGCATACTTGGGGACACTGGTGATCTTGTAAAGCACTTCTTCCTCTCTGCTGCCCCCTGTGGATACTTTTAACATGGACTCTGTAATCGGAGTCTCGTCATCTCCCTGCTTCACCTGGATCGCTGGCACCGTGTTCAATGTAAGTTTCTTAGCCAGGACGCCGATGTGCAGTGTATGAGGTTCTGTGTGATGCTTCCCATCAGAGACAGTAAATTCCATGAAACTATCTGACAAGCTGCCATCACTCACAAATGCTACACGGCCCATGTTCACATCCTCTTGGGTGAACTGTTGGATCCTGTCCCCGGTGTCTTTATAGATTATATGCCCATTAGTGGGACTCTTTGAGATGGAATACCTGACTTCATCTGGGGTGCTGTCTTGGTCGATAGTATTGAGGTACTGCTTGGACAGCACGATGGTGGAGCCTTGCAAGGCCTCCAGGAGCAGGTCCAGGCGTTCCAGCTGCGGAGGGTTTGAGTCTCTCCGTCTAATAGAGATGAAGAAGATCTCCTCCAGCACCACAGCTCCGGGAGAAGCCTGAGAAGAGTGGCCACGGGGGCTCAGCCTTACACGGAACGAGAAGCTGTCCGAAGATGCACCTGAGTCACTGTGAGAGTATTCCAATTGTCCTTTATTTATCTGATCTTGCGAGAAGTGCGGTGCCATCCGGTCAAGATCCATGCCCTCAAGGGTGAGCCGGCCTTGTACAGGGAATTGTTGCACCTCGAAAACAATGTTCTGTCCCACTCGTTTCTCTTCTGGCAAACTGGCTAGCAGGTTAGATGCATCCAGAATAGAACTATCAATCACCTTAGACTGCCCCTGAACCACAGACATTCCTAAACACAAGCAGAAAGCACAACATTAGAAACCTCCCATCACTGCTCAGTTCTTAAGGGATTATTTTCACACTCCAGCTGTTTAGCTAATATTTAGCTAAAGTTGACAAAGCCAATCTCACACATTTCGTCAGTAAACGTGTTGTAGGGCACTTATAAGCATATGTGACAGATGGATGTTTGACAGACTCTGCATGATACCTTTGTTCTTCCACAGCTGTGAAGACACATTGCGGTTGGCGGCGTAGTACGACACGGTGACAGGGAGAGTGTGGTTGAGTCGTGCGGCTGGTGGTGATGACAGCTCAAGCTCAACAGAGTCTTTCACCACCCAGAAGGGCTTTGAGGGCATCTGGTGCTCGTAATACACAGCCCCAGCATCCAGCTGATAATAAATAATTAGACAAACAAACAGACAAATGCTCTTAGTACTCCTCGTGGCTGGATTACCTCTGTGAACAATGCAAAATGAAAATCAAAAGAGACAAAAAAACTGAGAATAAGAAGCGACTCCATTCAATACAGAATACACACTGACAGTTTAGCCAAGGACTAAAATCAATGACAGTGATAAAATTCAACAGGCTGCTTTTTTGTTCCTGTGCCTTTAAGACCATTATATATGTGAACAATTCCAGTCCTGATTCCATTCCTTTCAGTGAAAGGAGAGAGCTTAAAGCACTAAACTCCTCTAGGCTGAACAGGTGGATATATTATAACTGTGCTTGTTTCATTAAATAACAAAAAGAGTGAATTCACAAAAGGTTACTTTTGCACTTTATTTAATTTTTTTCCAGGTTTTTATGGTTTTGCCAGGTTAGTATACTGGTTTGTTTAGTAATCTATATAGTGTATTGTTCAGTTTAGTTTCCATACAGGCATAGCAACTTTTTTCAGTCCATAGCCATTCAAAACCAGGGCTGTCACTTTATAACACAAGAGTGCTTAGTCCCATTCCTGGAGATCTACCATCCTACAGAGCTCAAACAGTAATATAATACACTTAATCCAGGTAATAAAGGTCTTCGGGATCTTCTTAATATTAAAGCCAGGTGTGCCTGATATGCAGAATGGTAAATCTCCAAAATCAAAACTGGCCACACCTGATATAAAGGATCAGAGAGAATATTAGTCACATTAATACTTCAGATGAAATGGATATAATGAGTAGAGTTCTATAACAATGCTATAGGTATAACTAAATAAGAAAGAAAAAATAGGTGCAATTTAAACAGTGGTTCATTAGTTTAGAATGTATTTGGTAAAAGCTCTTAATCAGTGTGTTTCTTATGACTGGTAAAGGGCATCAGACTTTTTATTGAAGTGTTTATACCATCTGTTAAATATATCATGCAAGTGGAACTTGTGAGTGGTTTGTACAGGACAGAGCGGAGACACAGTAGGAGTTTCTGCTGGACTGAAGGACTGCTCTCTGGAATGAGCCTTCAATCTGAGATCATTCTGTCCTGAACTGAACTCCTGCTGCTAAGGCAGTTTTAGGACAGAGTGGAAACCCAGACATCACACACTGAATTACACGTCAGATATTTGACTGACAGCTTTAAAATTGTAAAAGTGAATTTATTTCACTACAGAGGCAGTCTGAAAACTAGTCAAAATACTGTTCACTAGAACACACTGCAGACCAAAATAAAGCACCCCACCAAAAACTGTTGGGCTGATGATAGATTTAGGGCTTAATTCTGCCCTCTAATGGACACTGCAGGTCCTTGAAGGTATAGTGCTGCTCTCTGGTGGCTGGAGGAGGTTTAACTTAGGGAGCCCCCGAGTTTTCATTCATAAAAGTACCATATTGAAACAATGAAAGACACTTGATTGTTTTTTAAAAATTCAAAAAGACACTTGATTTACCTCAGTTTGTGTGAATTTAGAAATTTCCTCGAACTGTCCGTTCTGGTTAAGTTTGATGAGTCGTCCAAGTCGTGGAGGCCTCAGAAGAGAGTAGGTGATCTCATCGCCATCCTCGCTGGTCACTGCTCTGAGGATATCACCACTGATCACCTGCCTGGAGCCTGAGTGAAGAGCAAGTTAGATAAATATATACATACAGCAAACAATCAAACAAACATCAATCTATATATGCTCTCTCTCTCTCTCTCTTAGTAAAATATATACAGTTATTATATTTTTTGTGTGAACAGTCCCCAGAAGCCCACCTGGGAAAAGCAATAGCTCTCCATGTGCTTCCACAGAGATTGTCAGTTGTCTGGCAATGACCATGAAATAGTAGAGAGGAGAGGTGTGGTCTCCATCTGTCACTGTGAACCTGAAGCCACCAGATTCCGATCCTGATGGGAGAAACAACTTCCATTTGTCAGATACAGCAGTGCTTAAAATATTTGCCAACACTTCAGAATTTTCTATATCTCTGCATAAATACGACCTCAAACGTTGTCAGATTTCCTAAAAGCAGGTCAGGAGAACCCAGTAAAACACATGAGACACAAGTATAATATTTGGCCACTTGTTTTTGTTTTGTTTTTGGAAAATGGTCCAGTATTACAGATTTATTTTCTTTGGCTTCATGCACTTTACTGTCTAATGTCTAAATGTATTTGTGGTTTTGTAATGTAAACTGGTTTGGGCTATTCAGATAGTCATTCCAAGAATATTACCAAAAACATTTTGTGGTTAAAGACTGTGAGGATGTGAAGTTAAAACTTCCATATCTTACATTTTTCTTGTATTTTTTCCTGAAACTCATTCAAAGATGTTTCTGTATTTGAATATATCAAAAATAATCTTATATTTCTGTTTGTGTTTTCTTTTTATCTTTTACAACGAAATGGGCAATTACATTAAAAGTCACGTTTTGTTACTGTGCCTTTAAGACTGAACACTGCAGGATGAAAGAGTAGAGCTAAACTGGTGTAGGCCTCGTTTTCAATTGGTGACATTTTGGAATTTAAAGTGTGCTGTTTTGCATATTTGCTATATGGACTAAGAGATGAACAGTGTTTGCCTACTACATACATACTACAAAGTGTTTCTATTTCATTATAGTGAAAGAAATCAATATTTCATTCATACACTCAAGTAAAGAGGATGGGTGGAGTAACATTAATAGCAGTAATGGTGATTTACTCTTTTGTTAATAAACTTTAGACTGTGTCTGTCATTCAGCTCACAGATTATTCACTGGCCACCATTACAGCATTTTGTAAAACAGTCGATTATTTTCGATCCACCTTCACCACCTGTTTTATCTTATGTTACTTAGTTGCTATTTTGTTTTACTGTTATTGCATTTATATGTTACTGTTTTTTTTTTAATTTTATCCATACAATTGCATAATGCAATGTTATTACTTTAATTGCTTTTAAATGTTGTTTCATGTAGATTTGTTTCTTTTTATTTGATTTAATTTTAGTTATTCTTCTCAATCCTTCTTGTGTTGTTCTCATATTAGGCTACATTGTGAATAATGGTCATTGATTGATTGAAACACTTGATCTATGGCCTGATGAGAAATCCACCTTCTTTTAAAGAGTATGACTCTTTATACTATGAAGCCTTTTGTAATGCTGTACCTTTATGGAGAAAAATGACCTCGCCGTTGTTGATCTGAGCTTGGGTAAAACTACTAATTCCATCATCAGGCGATTCTTTCAGAGCAACGATTCCATTGGTTGCTGCATCCAGTGAATACAGCAGCTCCTCAGGAGGACTGTCCAGATCTTCTGTATTCAACACTCTGTTTGTGATTTCTGATTCTTCACCAACAAGAACCTGCAGAGAAGGGGCAGGGGTAGGAGAAGAGCATGATTACAAAACAAAACAAAACCAGAAAGAAAGAAAAAAATCCCTAAAAGGGTTTGATTGTTTTACTGTGGAGTGTTGCAGCCTGGTGTGTTATCTGAAGATAAAGAGCGTTGCAAAGGGAGATTGGTCTCTCAGGCCTTGGTGGGCTCTAATGGACCAATAATGGCTGTGGAGCTGAATGGAACATTAATTGAAAGAGCCAGAGCAGATCTCCTGAAAGACTTTCTTAAATAGCAGGAGTCAGTAGGGAGAACAGAGAGGCGTGCAGTGAAAGAGTCATATCGATTTATTCAGCCTCGCTCCCCTTTGCTGCCTCCATCTACCACTCTCCAGACAGGACAAAAAAAAAAAGAGCTGGCAGAGAAATTCAGTTCACGAAGCAGTGGCCCAGATAAGCAAGCTCTACAATTCCATTAACTTTTAGGGAAGCCATTTCCACGCAACGCATGTTTGAGAGCAGAGAAGGTGCTTA
Source organism: Nannopetersius ansorgii (assembly GCA_037974605.1). Classification (NCBI taxonomy): domain Eukaryota; kingdom Metazoa; phylum Chordata; class Actinopteri; order Characiformes; family Alestidae; genus Nannopetersius; species Nannopetersius ansorgii. Next base: position 14,481,047 of record JBBPDE010000128.1, read on the forward strand.
TTTAAACACCATTGCCAAGGTGCAATATCACATTATACAACAAAGTATTCCCTGACCGCCCTGTGTCTACTCAGTGGTAATGTGAGTTATATAAAAAATCATTGGGGCAATATGCAATGATTGCCTGGATGTGTGTGTGTTCATTTACACCGAGATTGCCCTCTAGTGCCTATGGGGAGACTTGCATGTTATACCATAACACATCTCAAATGGAGTGCTTTTTGTCAGCCACTTGGTGGCAGCATTAATACACTTGTCCCTGAGGCACTAGTCAGTACAATTTCATACCACAATTATCCTACAAATTGTGTAGGAAATTGATATTTCTTCATAATCAATGTGTAATACATATAACATTGATCAGAAGCTGTGCAGCAAATTTAATTTCAGCCCACTGAGGGATCAGGGCTGCGTTTGAGAGAGCCTTAACAAGCCGTTATTACAGCGAGTCGTAATGACTCTCTGATTGGGCTGCTGTGTCCCCTCGATTTTCATGTTCCACTGTGAGGGGACTCTGCTGAATGTGCAGTGTGAGGGTGAGGATCTGCTGATTGTGTGCATGTGCAATCGTCTGTGGGAAAGCACATTGGAGACGCGGTGTCCGGTGAATGTATAAGTGATAGGGAGTGCGTGTGTGTGTGGAGGGGGTGATGAGAGGCTGCTGAGTGTGTGTTTAGAGGGAAGCTCTCTAATGAATGCCAGCTGGAGTTCCACTGGGCAGGATCTGTGTCACCACCATGTTATTCATCATGTCTGATCATATGCTGCAGGTCACACAACCAACTCTGCAGCTTCCTGCCTTAAGTTGAGGAATTCTTAAGCACTGATGTACGTCGCTCTGGATAAGAGCGTCAGCTAAATGCCGTAAATGTAAATGTAA
>JBBPDE010000128.1:14594848-14605613 GCA_037974605.1 Nannopetersius ansorgii
TGTGTTTGTGTGTGGGTGTGTTTGTGTGTGTGTGTGTGTGTGTGTGTGTGTGTGTGTGTGTGTGTGTGTGTGTGTGTCTACTTTATCATCTTGGTTCTCCCAGTGTGTCTGTCTCCTTCTAGAATGCTGCTTATAAATTATGGCTGTGCAGTTTGTCCATCCATCTGTTATAGTTATCATTCACTCACTCACAGGATCTGTGCCACATACAGTGCAGTCCTTCAGTAATTGGAAGGTGGCACAGTCTGTGTTGGTTTTGTTCTGTACCCCAACATACTGGGTTTGAAATGAAAGCAAGAGAATGTCTTTAACTATTCCAAGGGTATTTACATTTGTGTTTGGTAAACCATATTGGAATCACAGTCTATTTATACACAGTCCCTCTGTCCTGGCCCCCAAAAGCAAATTAATTTTAAATATGTTTGTGAATGATTGACAGTACACAAACACTTTGCAGTCAATGAAAGCCTGACAGCCAAAGGTGCTGGTTACTTTACCGATTAGAGCCGCATTATAGCAATTATAAGCTCTTTTTGGTTTTGGGTCTTTTGTCTTCAGGTCTGTCTTTGGTAAATGAAATCCATGCACCCTGAAGTTCAGTTTGGGTAACTGACTTGGGCAGTCAAGAATACTCCACATTTTGTGTCCCTGAAAAACACTATAATTGCTTTACTTGTATGTTTTGGCTCCTGCTGCAGGGTGAGGTTTATTGATTTGCTTGTATCTATGCAGTTAAGATGATTCTATACAATATATCATAGTCACACAAAATCAATCCTGCTGATGTCTGTAGTCATATTATCAGTAAAGACATACCATGAATGACCATGCTGCACTGTGCAGATGTGGGGGTTTTCTTTAAGTCTTCTTTGTTATACAGTGAAAATAATCTTCATGTCTTCATTTGTTCCTCAAATCTCTTTTATATATGTTTCATAACCTGTAACTTAGTCTTTCTGTTGTTTTGAATCTTATAGTAAACCCTCTAAAGGAAGGCTGTGTTTTTTCTTTATGATAGTCTATGCCCACATCCTGCAGCGCTTTTGATATTCTGTAGTCATTAACTATTGTGGTTTTAAATGGTCTGTGAGATTGTTTATTATCTTTTGCTTCTCAGTAATGAAAAACAAATGATGACACACCTGCTGTTTTGGTTTCGTCTCCGATATTTCAATTCTCATAATGATCTGCTATTGACAGACAGATGGTAATGATGTGTATGTGTGTGTATATATATGTAAGGATATTGTGGCGAGCAGGAGAAAGCAAGTCGGAATTCTCGGTTTTTAGCTTTATTTTAAAGCTTTGGGCAGCAGAGCACAGCAGCACACACTCCACACATCCTGACTCTAAGCTGCATAAACCCCAACTGAACTAGTTTCCCCCTAGCTCCTCCCCAAACACACATTTTGCCCGCGAAAGCAGGGCCCCGCCCTAACGGTTCCCAATTTTAAAAGCACAAAGGCTCATGGGAGCCAGTTTTTGCCCGCCAGCTCGTCACAATATGCATTAGGTGTGTCTAGTGATTAAAAAACGAATCTACTCACTGTTGGGGGTTCTGGAATGTGGTGGGGGTGTCTTGGGTGGATAAGTGAGTGGGGTGACAAAACTAATTATATTTTAGACCTGATGTACTTGGGCTCCGAATCCCCTTCCCCCCCTCCACGTTATGGGTATCCATGTATCCATTCCAGTCCCCCCCAGGAGTATGTCCCATGTTCCCCCCACCACTTTAAAATTGCTTCCGATGCCCCTGACTTAAAGAGTCTCATGGTTATTGTTTTATTTCAAATCCACAAATATGATGTCACTGTCCAATTGGTAGTGGAGCATTCCCTCAGGTCTGTAGCAGTGACAGCAGTTTTCTATTTAACACATTTCTGCCCCTAAGACACACTAATAAGCCACACAGCTGCATTACAGAGGCTGCAAATGAATGAGAATGTGGGTGTCTTACAGAGGCATGAGGTTGATTCTCCTGAGACACCGCAGTCACTACTGCCTCAGTCTTCACTGGGCTCAGTCAGAGCACATGGTTTAGCATGTTATGGGTTGCTGTAAGATGACATATTTTTCACAATTCACCAAAGGGATTTGTGACAGCTGTGCCATAAAAAGGAGGCAGCCCAAACAGATGATTTCCACAGAGATCGGAGGGAGAGGTAACCTCTTGCCCACCATGTTGGCTCTGCTGCATCACTGTAAATGCTGCTGCTGAAATGCTTTAGAAGAATGGCAGAAGAGTGTTTCTAAATGAGGAGGCTACTGACCTCCCATGTGCACCCCAAACTATTTAATTGTGGAAATATTAATCAAAATGGCAAAAGCAAAACCAGTCCTTTTGTTTGTCCTGTAAATATTAATAAAGTAACTGTTAAAAATGAATTATGAAACATTGCATCTCTAAAAATATGTACTGTTTTTACAGGGCATTTGGGGTCATTTTTATTTGGACCGCTCATCACAGAATTCTGACAATTTAGCAGAAGGTTTATTTTTTAATTATGTTAAAAAAATTGAGAAAGTGGAAATAAAATCAGCAGTGACGACATTTTGTATTAACTAGTGAATTATGCAAGGAAGGTTTAGGTCGGTGCTTCTGACCTTTTTATGTCAGAATGTGCCAAAAATGGTGATGTATGAAATTATTAATAAAGCACACCATTCTTTTGTTAGCACCAGGATTAACCATGATGTCTAAAGGTTTAAAGACTTTTGAATCCTTGAATCCTATCTTTCTATTCTATAAAATTACTAATGGCCTTTTTGAATTGCTGTAATGCCTCATTTCACTAGAAAGCAGCTGTGCTCGATGTTTTGGAAATGATAGAAACCAGTCGCTCATTGAACAATCTAAGCTTGTTTCCACCAGATATGGTTCAACAAAGATATACAATTGCAAAAAGAAAAGGTTTTCAATTACTGAAGCAAGCGTGAAGCAAAAAGTGCTTTGACAAATAACGTTTGACTGTAGGCCATTTACTGAACCTAAAATGAGCATTTAAAAATGGGCTACATGCCCCAACTACTCAAACACTCTTCTTCTAGACCACAGGAAGAAACTGACAACCTGGCATCACAGCGTTACTGAGTAACAGGACACCAAGAGTGATTGGTGAAAGCTGAATAAACTGTAACACAGTCACTCAAGCACCATAAAAGAATCTTCATAGAAGAATCCTCCCATAGCCATTTACCTGGACTAGCCTGATTTGTCTTTGTCTTACTCATTAAGTTATTGTAACTTGTTTTTTTTTTTTTAACTTACTGGCATTACATCTGTACCTGTGGCATCAATTCTACTGCTTAAAACAGCTTGCTCTATTACACTCTTGTATTCTGTTAAAGTTGAGGTTTATCCCCTATCTAGTTTATATAATATGAAATACTTCAAAGTGTGCCATATGTACACTTCTCAAGTGAAGTGTTAACTGTTTAATAAAATCATTTTATAAATTTAATTGCATGAAACCCTTTGTAGGGACAGATATTACCTCTACTCTCTCTTTCTCAAATCAGTTCAAACTGGCAGATATAGGACAGAGGAATGTAAATAGGCATTTGATGGGTTTAAATAATTTGCAGGTAAGTGTTTGGAAAGTGTTTATCAATAAATGTGACACTTTCATGAATGTATAGATTTTAATAATTTTATTGGTGCAAGAATAGAAGAATAGAATTCTGTAGAAGACTCTTCTGTAGAAAAAAATAAAATAAAATAAATAAATAAATAAATAAATAAATAAATAAATAAATAAATAAATATTATATATATATATATATATATATACACCTTAAAAGATTCATTTCCCCATCAAAAGATTCAAAAGCAGCAAACTAATCTGGAAGTTTAGTTTTCTTGTTGCTACATAAAATTCTACAATTTTAATAAAATTACAATTTTCTTTTTGAGAAAATCTTCATTTGATCTTTAAAAAATAAGCTTACATAAAACTTACGATAGGTTTAAGAATGCTTATAGTTGTTCATTTGTTTGAAAAAGTTTATGTTGGCCTTCGTGCCGGGTTTTGTTATATTCTTTGAAAAATAAAGTTGAACACAAGAAATGGAAGGCTGCCTGACTGCCTGCTCTCAATGGCAAAGAGAGGGGAGATATAACACCACTCTGGTTCTCTTATGATGTTTGTGTAAGTTTATGTAACAAACCCAGCATAGTTTTATTCATATGTATTTCAAATAATCTTGAATAAACCTATTTAATATATACCAGGCTCGGCTTTTGTGACCCTTGCGGCAACACCCAGAATGCAAATTGCACTTTATTATGAATAGTGTTGGATTTTCTTCATACTTTAAACCAAATAAATCAGACAGAAGTGCATTTGAAGAAAAGCTTTTATTTGTTGGAGATGAAAGCATATCTGTCTGCAAAGCTTACTCTGAAGAACTGTGTCCATGATCGGCTCCTTGTATCACAAAACAGATGGCAAAAGACAAAATGCAATCAATCAATCAATGCTTCTAATGCAAGTCAGGTCGTCTGTTTCTCACTGGCTGTGGTCTGCCTTAATCAACTACTCTTGGCTCCAGCTACTCATGTGGTCTTAGAAGTGTGAAGTTTTCTTTAAAATTATGGTAATAGTGTCATCAGGTCATCCTTCCTCATTCTTATTTTGATCTATATCCGGTCAGATGAACACTAATTTCTTATAACAATTCATCTCATTCAAAGGCTGATGTATGACAATGGCCTCTGTACTGATGAACTGCTGTGCTGTATTAAAAATGTCTGGGCTGAAACACTCTTTAAAACTTTGTTAATCTGCTATGGGTTGAACAAGTGAATATGCGTTATTTATTTTTAAAAAGACTTGTGTAGTTTCATTTCCACTCCTAGACGGACAATGCTTACTACTCCTTTATTTGGATTATTTTATATAGAAACAAAGGATTGGGAGTTTTTTTTTTAAATATTGCAAATCAGGCACTGTTTGTTAACAGGATTTCAAAAGAAGATAACACTTCTGAAAAGTGTTGACAGGCAGAGCACTCTGTATATGAGGCACATTTTTATAAATGTTTCTATATGAGGTAATGCATCTGTCTCTCCATGTGGATCAGAGCCTGCAGGTTTGCCCCTCTCTGTCCCCACAGCTTATGTTAATTGGTGCCTTATTCCTCAGCCTTTCTAAGCAGTACTTGCTGTGAATAAATAAGATTCAAACTTGCTTTTCTCATATAAGCACGGCACATGGAACCTATTCATCATTTATTCACTCCAGGCACCACAACACTTGCGGCACATGCTGCCACACACACACATCACACAGCTTATATGTGTCTAATGATCCAAACTAATGGTACAAACAGCCATGTTTTTGAGATACCCACCAGAATGGGGCCCCTCTTTATCTCCCTATGTGTTATTGAGCTGATAATTAACTCCTCTGTGAAGCCGCACATCATCTTTATGAAGTCATTGTGAGGTGAATGGACAGAATATGGCATTTGAGAGCTGCTCAGCTGGGAGATGGAAGAACAGCATGTCTAGAAGATGCACAGTATGCTATATTGACACATGCCTTTTTAGACTCAGTGTTTGATCATGATCCAAGAAATCATGATCCAAGACTAATAATGTACTGATTAAAAAAGTAATAATCTGAGATCTCTAGCAGTCAGTATTTTATTATATTTTAATTAGAAGCCACAAGTATTGCAAGAAGTAGAGAAAGTCTGCTGAAAGTTCGTATTCCAAACTTCCAATGTCCCTTTTGTATTTGTAAGTAGAAGATGAGATATTTGATTTTGTTTCAGGTTTGGTGAAAAGTTACTGCTGCATAGGGCATTAACAGAAAAGCTGACTTCAGAGGCCCAAGTCAGCACCCCCCTGAGAGTCATGTGTGTTTTTTTCCTCTCTCTGTGCGCTCACTTGTTTACACAATACAATCGGTGCCTCTGATTGGCTTATGCTGACACGTATTTCTTGATTTAACCAATTATTATAATCCCTTCATAAAAACAGACGGAACTGTTGGTGTGTAGAGGGGAATATAGCAGTGGTGACAGACACACATCACATGTTTGGACACACAAAAGCATGGTGACCTGCACAACCTGCAAGTCGGTGTTAAAGTACAATAAAAGCACGAGTGTTCTGCATCTGAAACGCACCATTAGCTAACATGGCTAATGCTAGCACTGCAGGGAGTTATCCAGTCCAGAGGATGCTGAGTGGCTGCTTCAGCTTAAGCTGTTCCCACTTTCTGTTGTACACTTAAATTTACCGGAAAATTCCAGGTATCAGTCTTTGTTTTGTTTTGTTTGTCATGTTGACAGTTAATGTTACAGAGAACTTCAATAAAAGTTGCTCAATGTTGGACACCTGCATTCCTGTGTGTGATGACGTCATCAAACAACAAGACAACTCGACTTCGACTTTGTTGACAGGTGAGTCCATCTGAAAAAATCTAAAGTCATTAATGCTCTAGTGCTGCATGAAAACTCATATTGCCATGGTTTTGTCATTTGTTGTCAGAAATTCTCAAACATGGTGATACAGAATGTGAATGTGATACATGTAACTACTATCTGACAAATTATTTTAGTATAGAAGTTCTATTAACTAGGTTAGTTAAACAATAATAATAACTGTGTGCATCTGAGAGGTTAAATCATCTATATGAATGGGCTGTGTTTTCTGTATGTGAATGGATGGCAGCCCTTATGGAGTGGTTTTAGAGAATTCACCGCCAAACACATTCATTCAATAGGTCTCTGGAAAGACGAATTTGACACATCAGCAGACAAGTCATCTGTCGTCCAGAGACTGATGACGAGCAGCGAAGATGAATGCCATGAGGAGGTGCCTCGCTCCAATAAATTAATTCGGGAACACCGCTCATCATTTAAATGAGATTTGCACTCTATTTGATATAAATCACAATAACCTTCCCCATTTTTAGCTCCATTTGCTACTAAGACGTGTAGCATGTGACCAACTAGCTGGGTTTTTTTTTTTTTTGCCTGCAGGTGACTCATTGATCTCCTCACCCAGAATCCATTAACCCTGAGTCCGTCTCAGTCTCCTGGCTGAGAGTAATGGTCATGGCAGGGAATTCTGGGAATGCTGCTTCTGTCTGGGTTTGCTCAGAGTGCTTGAGGGGGAATATGGTGATTCACACCCCCGACCACTTCTGCCTCGCTACGACTTAGCAGTGTTTACTGATTGGGTGAAACCCATTACGAGCTGCTCAGTGGTCCAGCTGTGGGCTTGGAAAAGAGAAGCCTTATAGCCACAGAATAACAATGACAAAAGTAGACACCGTCCACCATATCATGGCAGTTTGGGCCTGAGCAATAAATAAAATGACCACCATAAAACGCTATGGGTCAGTTCCTATGACAGCAGAAATAGGTTTGCTAGTAGAATAGATTCCAGCATGCACAGTTTTCGGACAGTTCCATTTCTAAACTCTAAAATCTGATTTAGTTATAATGACAATCTCTATAATATGTGATATATATGACCTCAGCCATCATCTGAGTTCTGTATTAATGATCAAATATATAATAAAACATTGTGTTGCTTATGAAATATCTTTTAACTTTATGTTTCCTGGCAACCATTTCTTAACTTAGATAATGAACTACATTGCTTTGGGGAACAATTAGTTTTTTGTAATTATTCTTCCAAATAAATGATAAATTATAAATAAATACTTTTTTTAATGAACATTAATGTGTTTTATTATATTTGCACTATGTAAAGCAATAATAACTGTGAGACACACTCTCCGGACTTATTGTTTTATTAATGATTGGATATGAAATGGGTATTCTGAGCCAGTAGTTTCATTGCATATTTTTCACTATGAATGACATTAGAATGTTCTGGGAACAATGTTTTATTACCACAGATGGCCCGTTCAAGCCTAAAACACATGTTTTTAATTATTATTTCGTTTATTTAGTTGAGTTATGTAACATGGAAATGACCCATGTAATTGTCCCTTTAAATTGAATAATTTGCTTCATGATCCTTAGCAGCAATAATTGCAGAGAGTATTTCTAATAATTTCATATCAGTCTTTCATATAGTCATGAAGAAATTTGAGCCCACGTTTCACAGCACTGCTTTAATTTAGATATATTGGTATATTTTTGAATATGTTCTACTCATCTGGACCCTGAAAGTAGAGTTTAAATCGGGACTAGTCACTCCAAAGCAGTGAGGTTTCAGCCTCAGCTCTTGGGTAGATTGACACAGTCTACATAAAGTCTACAAACATTATTCAAAATAAAGTCAGAAAAATACCAAGGAACACAATGAAAGGGACTGAATATGGACGCAAAACTACACTAAGAAACACTAAGACACTAAGAGGTACCTATACATGAGGCAAGACTAGAAACTCTTGGAAAAGCAGGGGCAACAAACAATACACTTGTGACGACACTAACAAGGAGGCAGGGTTGGAGTGGAGACAAGGAACCACAGCAATAACATGGTAACAAGCACACAGGAAATGTACACAAGACACAGATTGGGAACAGACAAGGTTAACAGTGTATTCTGCCTTGTTACTCCTTAATGAATGCCATACAATTCCTACTGACATAGGAAAACCTGCATAATGAATAATCTTATATGCAGTAGTTTTACATAATGCAATACCAATATTACTTCTATACTGCTGATCTCCACTAAATGGAAGATCATACTCCTAACTAGCATCTGTGTCATTAGTTTTCACTTAACTGCAAGTCAGTGTTAATATGCGGCATTTGTGTATGTAACATAGTGTATGTGATATTGACTTTTTTTCTACAGGTTTTTATTTAGATATATGCAGACTATGTAGTTTAGATTGCTTTTGTCACTCTGTGTCTTCACAGTCATAGTCAAAAGCAATTTCCTCCAGGATCCGTATTTAAGATTCAAGATTTTTAATTTGTCACATGCATAGTTATACAAGTAGAACATGCAGGGCAATGTATTCTGAATCAGTTCCTTTTTGTCATGTCTCCTCATGACTCTCCAAAGAATACAGGGGCAGATTTCCATACTTTTGGGTACTTTATTTAACAAAACCCTCACAGTCCCCAGCCCTGACACTTTTTATGACTTTGCAAACATTATTAACATTTCTAAAACACACACAAAAGCAAAAGTAAAGTAGAAATAAATTAAAAGGTAAATAGATAAGTTAAATCACAAAATTCTAAAACACAAAGTAAAACAGCTTAAACAAGCTCCCTTTTGAGTCCCCATCCTGCCCTGTCCCTGGAGCCTCTCCTTGTCCTTGGGCCCAGAGCCCCCTCCAAGGAGCCCCTTCGCAGGGAGCCCATCACTGTCCCTACGAGTGGAGGCCCCTACAGGGAGCTCTGTTGTGTCCTACTGCACAGAGCCCCGTTGTGTCCTCCTGCACAGAGGTCCCTCCGTGGAGCCCCTCACTGTTGTCGGGGACTGAGCTCCCTCTGTAGAGCCCCCTTCATGGAGCCCCCCTGGAACCCTGCAAGACCCCAGCCTCCAATGGAGGCGATGGATCCCTTCTAAAGGACCCTCAGTCTCGGCTAACAGCCTGCTTATGGCTCCTAAAGTCTCTGGGCTAACAGGGACTACAGGCCCTGCTCTAGGGCTAACTGGGACTATAGGCCCTGCTCCAGCTCTAACCCCCACACTAACAATCATTAACTATCACTAACTAATGTTGGGTTGGATCTTTCTACTAACTCAAATTTATGTGAACGATATAGGTTTTGGACGTCCATTTCCTATTTATGGCTTGTAGGATACATTTACACAATGCAACTCATTTTTATAAGAAAGAAAAAAAATATGGAGAAACTGCAACACAAGATTAAAATTTTGTTTTCCTTATCACAGAGTACCTCATTTCAATGTTTACCAATGACAATGTTTTTAAACCATTAAAATCCTCTTAAAAAGTGGCAAAAATAACATCTGTTGTGTTCTTGATCAAAAGTGTGATTTAGTAAAGAAAAAAAGACAACTTTTTGCTAAGGTATAAAAGGTGGTTGCTATGGTGCTGGAGTGGGTTACTAAGTAGTTTTTAGGTGGTTGCTATGGTTTAGGAGGTGGTTGCCAAGTAGTTTTTAGGCAGTTGCTGTGTGTAGGATGTTTTGACTAAGGAGTTTCTAGATGGTTGCTATGGTGGATGAGGAGGTTGCTAGGGAGTTTTCCGGTGATGGCTATGGTATCTGGGTCAAAGCAATTTCCTCTGGGATCAACGGAGTTCTGAGAGATTCTGATCCTGATTCTGATATACAAAGTGATTGCTAGGTGCTTGCTGTGGTGTAGGATTTGGTTGCTAAGTAGTTTCTTGGCAGCTTTTATTTGTAGGAGGTAGTTTCTGGATTTTTGCTATGGTGTACCAATGCTTGAGTGCTGCTAGGTGCTTGTTGTGGTTGCTAGGGAGTTTCCAGACGATTGCTTTGGTACAAAATGTGGTTGCTTTGGTTTAGGCAGTTGTTGCTATATAGTTTCCATGTAGTTGCTAGGGTGTTGGCTGGTGAGTTTCTATGTGCTTTCAAAGGTATACAAGATGGTTGCTCAGGTGAAGGAAGTGGTTGCTATGGAGATTTTGGACTGCAGCCTCATTTATTTGAATGAATAGTCAACTGGTGTGGATCCCCAAGGAATAAAAATTTAATTGGAGATAGATTCCTGAGGAGGGGAAAGGGGACATAAGGTGTGTGTGTGCGTGTGTGTGTGTGTGTGTGTGTGTGTGTGTGTGTGTGTGTTTATATGTGTGTGTGCTCCAGCATGGTGGAAAGTGAG
>JBBPDE010000128.1:14652609-14660109 GCA_037974605.1 Nannopetersius ansorgii
ACCATGAAATTTTGAATCAACATATTTTTCCCTTAAAATGATACATTTTCTCAGTTTAAACTTTTGTTCCGTGATTTGTGTTCTATTCTGAATAAAGTATTAGAAGTTGGCACCTCCACATCATTGCATTCAGTTTTTATTCACGATTCGTATAGTGTCCCAACTTTTTTGGAATCCGGTTTGTACACACAAACCAGTGCCTGCTGTTCCTCACTTTCCAGACTGCTCTGTCCCTGGTCCTGCAAAAGTTTACAGAGAACAAAACATTCTTATCTTTCAAAGGCAGAATAATTATAAGCTGCCCTGAAGACTATAAGCATGTATATGAACATTTGACTTCTAGCTGTGAGACACATGGTTGGTCATTATACCTTTGGTGATAGGTTTGGTAATGTACTGCCTGTGGCAAGCAGGTTAGCATCAGGTAAAAAAATACAATTTATATTTTTAATTTATATAATTGAATCTTAAACTTCCTCATTAGCGGTGTGTTTTTTTTTACTAAACTGGCAGCAGGCCTTTGCATCCAGGAGTGCTATACGGACATACTTAGGAAATAAGGTTGAAAAGGCAAAGGACAAGAGCGAGTCATGTGTGCTAGAGAACAGTTGAAAACTGAGTGTGCCAACACATCACAACGCCTGAAACCATGAGGCAAACTTGCTAACAGTTACAGGGAAGGCCTCAGACCCAGTGCTCTCAGTGTTCATTAAAAAAGTGCTTATTGTGGTTGTTTCTCTTGTGCCATCCTGTCTGCACTGCTTGAGTGAACATGAGCATCACTTTACTTTGGATAAGTTTTTTCTTGATGTGATGGTGTAAGAGACTTTTGAACAGCAGCACTACCTCTCTCTGTTTTTTTATTGCTGTAAAATGTTTTGCTTTCTGTTTACAGATAGTAATCACATTATGTGTATATTTTTAACTTTTGAATTTCATAATCTGGATTTTTGAACGCAGACAATTATTCTTGTTTATAATTTGTTCATTTGGATATGTTTATCTTGGGGGACAAAAACACCTTACATTTTGTCATCTGACTTTCAACTGAAGATGGTGTGAATTATCAATATATTTATATATATATATATATATATATATATATAAAAGTTGAAAATGTAAGTATCATGACAGGACTACTAAGCCACGGAACTATTTTCAGAGCTGTGCACTGTCCAGGGTGCTGAACCCATAGAAACACACAAAAGGGCTCAACTAGCACCAACTATGGAGATGTACCTGTACCCTCTCAAGCTTGTATCTACAAAGATTTCAAAAAGGAGAAAGTAAGAGCTACCTTGTGCATTCAGAAACACACCACATAGCCTTATTGAGAATTTGCTGTTTGCTGCTAATACCCTGAATTATATAAACCATGTCACTCTACTTTTATCCATAGTGGCAGTATGTTGCACTGCTCACTGTGCATATTACTTTTGCTCATGGTCAGGTTTCCTGATTCATACATTATAATGGAATAAAATAGAACATAGCTCACTCTCAATGGGGAGACAAAAATGTTCCTTTAATGTGATTAAAGTGATTATTAATCCCTCACCTGATAAACTTTCAATGTAAGATTCATAGCTGGGGACCACCATAGAATTCTGCTCCCTTCCATTTAATGCAGTTTTTGTGTTTTACAAAGATTTTATATTTTTATGACTGGTAATTTTGTTTGTAGCAAATGAGGAAGCCCTCAGCTGGGACATCAGGCATGCAAAATGGAGGATGTTACTGGCTTTAGTAACATCCTCCAAAAAATTTGCAGAATTTGGTGCTCGCTGCTTAATTTAAATACAATCATTAAAACAGCCTATGCAGTATTAACTTTCAATTCTTGAGAGGATTTCTTTTCTTCCTTCTTATTTCGTTCCCTCTCTTAGCAAACACAAAGAGCTGAGCCTAATCTCCAAGATTACCATACAGCACAATAAAAGACTCATTAGCAGTTCTGACTGGACTGAAATGGAGAGGCTTTGGAGCTGACTCTCAGAATGAAAATGGATCACAGGGAAATGGATCACAGAGTTTCATTTCATTCTGTCACACACCTTCATTACGATTGCAACTATTTTTTTCTCTTTCTTTTATACTTTTATTGATCTTTGTGAAGTGCTTTCAGGTTTTTTTTTGCAACAGAACATCTTACAATGATACATGCTTTCAAAATGTAACAATCATCACAACAAGGTGATATGGCTGCATTGTAACCCTGTATAACAAATAAATACTAGACTGTCACTGACCTGCTAAAAGAGTGTATCTTTGGTACGTTTAGTCAGGCAACACAATTGTATCAAATACAACAGTATTACATTTTGAACTATTATTGGCTGCATACAACCTGAAGATTTTCTATTTACACTATGAAAAGGCACCAATATGCTCCTGGGGAAATGAATGTGGTGTAAGCTTATTTAAGGTAGACAGCTGAACCATAAGACCACAGAGGGTATATTTTCATTGTTTGATATTTTATCATAGTGTACACAGATCAGGTATAACATTAAAACCAACTGCCTGACATTATGTAGCACAGCTTTAATTCATTAAGGCATGGACTCAATTAGACCTCTGAAGATGTACTGGTGGCCCTAAGTGAATTCGACTGCTTGTTCTAGCACATCCCACAGATGCTCAATTGTACTGAAATTTAGGGAATTTGCAGTCTAAGGCAATACCTTTTTTTATTTGCCATGTGTTTCAAACCACTGATGAACTCTTTTTGCGGTTTGGGAGGGTGCCTTTTTCCTGTTGTAAGAGGCCTCAGCCATTATGCAGTACTGTTGGCATGAAGGGTCTGCAACAATATTTAGGTAGGCAGTAGATGTCAAAGTAACATCCGTTTGAATGCCAGCAACCGAGATCTGCCAGCAGAACACTGTCCAGAATATAACACTGCCTTCACTACCATACTAGACAAACTGTGATGCATTACGTGTTCTCAGACCTTTCCATAACGCAACAGCCAGCATGATGCACTATCTGTGTGCATCAGTGAGGCTCAGGCGTCTATGACCCTGTTGACGGTTAACCAGTCATCCTTTCTTGGACCACTTTTGTTATGTACTGACCACTGCACATCGGTAAAAGCCCACAAGACTTGCTGTCTGACCCCATCTAGCCATTACACTTGGTCATCACAATATGGACCCAATATGGTCCAAAGTCACTCAGATTCTCAGATCTATTTTTCCTTCTTCCAACACAACTTCAAAATCAAGAACTGACTGTTCACTTGCTGCCCTGTGCTGTATATCCTATCTCTCTGACAGGTACCATTGTAAAGAGACAATCAATGCTATTCACCTAAACTGTCAGTGGATTGTATTTTTATGGCTGATTGGTGTATAAATGGGCTCCTTCTTATACTCTACTCTTTACTCATAGTTCCTATTTCCCTATAATCACAGCAACTGTATAATGTCTTGTTAGGTTACTATTTTAGAGATATGAGCCCTAGGTGTGACAGCAACACTATGTAACATTTTGTGTGTATATTAAAGTGGTGGTGCGTGTGTATGCAGTGTTTGATCAATGTTGCCTGATTACATTAAAGCTCAGCGTGTCTCTGCACTCTGCAGGAAACTAATGAACAGCTCACACACACAACCACAGCACAAATATCTCCCATTCCTCTTCCCTTATCTCTATTCCCCTTCTTTATTGCCCTCTCCCCCCTCATGTGTCTCTCTTTCATTTCCTTTTTTCACCTGTCCTCTTTTTTCTCTCACTTGTTCTCACCTTCCACCCCTTTTCTCTAACACATTTCATACTCACACTCTGCTTTTCACAAGCTCATCCTACCTTCTCCTCCCTCACACACACACACACACACACACACACACACACACACACACACACACACACACACACACTTGCAGTGAAGACCACATGGATTACTTACTCTGTTTGACTTGTTTTGACCTGCTTTTTATGTGCTTATTTTTTCTAATAGGAAATTTGTCAACTTGTTCTGCCAATAAATCCAAAACGTAATACTGACGCACTGTGTTTTCTGAACAGTTGCTATTTGGAACATGAAAATGGAAAATAAATAAAAGAAAATGTATTGAAAAAATAGAAAATCATTGAGTTGTAAGAAAACAAATTCAGCTTGACTCATGAGAGGGGCAATACTAGTTCTATTTAAGCATGTGAATAAGGCTACCTTCATTGCACACAAAGACATGAATCTGCACTTAAAGTCAAGTAAGGAAGTTGCCCCTACAATCGCAGTCGTGTGTTTGAATCCCAGGACTGCCAGCGGCAACACTGAGGTTCCCTTAAGCAAGCTATAGTCCCCACACACTGCTCCCCGGGCGCTGTGTTCCTGCCTGCTCTCTGCTTCACTTAATGAATGGGTTAAATACAGAGAAAGAATTTCACGTTGTGTGCTCTGGTGTGTTGTGTTCACATGTGACTATATGTAACATATTTCTGTTACTTTATGTTCCATGATGTAGTTCTAGGTGCCAGAAGTCAGAGAGGTTGATAGGCAGGAAAAATATTTACACTTTGACAAACAGGTATGTAGACTTGTTGACCAAGTAACATACATTAAGTGTAAAAAATAACTTTTTTAGGCTGAATAAACTTCAACCAGAAATTGTAGATGCAAATTTGATAACACTTTTATATATTTATACTCTACTGAAGCATTTACATTACAGAAAACAAAGCACTTACCTTGGCCACTGTAGCCTCACTGAAACCAGCCGGGTTTATCAGTCAGGGGTCTCTAGGGCAGAGTTCTAGATATTTTTGTGCTCAGACAAAATACAAGTGCTAAAATAGCTAATACAATTTTTAAAAATGTGAATTTATCACATTTTTTTCATTTGATCACTCTTTAACTTCACAGCTGCCCCCCAGGACCTTCACACACAGCTGTTGTTTGTTTCCATAGAAACAAATGGAAGGTGAAATGAAGATCGCTCCACCATAATGTAAATACAGCGTTATGGTCTTTTGAACTACGTTACAGTTTTTTCTGAATGCTTAAACAATAACAATGATTCTTATAGCACAATTTCTAAAACTATTAATAGTTGTAGTTATAGCAAAATATTTTTTGCAAAAAAGTTTGCAAAATTAAAAACACAAACAAGCAGTGAACAGTTATGGACAGTATTGTTCTGTTGAACTGAGCACAAACAGCGCTACCAGAGAAATATTACTTAACGGGCTCCGGTTGCTACTCGCAGCACTGTGTAGCTTCGTCTGGGTCCTAATGCCCGCCTGCTACCTACAGCAGCTTCAAGAGCCAGAACATCATTTAATTCAGTAATGATAGCTAGACTTATTATTTTTTATTTCAATTCATAGTCTTGTTTCTATTTGTAAAGTGTGTATCTGCGCTCAGTGACTTGAATCTTGAATGAAATGTTTGGATATATAATTTAAAAATAGAATAATGACTATATATTGGGTGGCTTGGGATCATTTTGGGGAGGGGCTTCAGACCTTTGACAGAATTCAAATGAGCCATTTTAATCTAGATTAATCGAGATGAATTCCAAGATTACAGTGAGATTAATCTAGATTTAAACAAATAATCTACGCGCACCTCTAGTGTAAATACAATCCACTGCACAGCACTCTTTTTGTCGAACTGTAAACACAACTTACTGCTTTACACACAATTTCCAAATGATCGACACACTTTGTGCACAGAGAAAGCAAAAGCCAGAAGTGTTTTCCTTTCATACCATCAGTGTTTATTTGCCGCATTGTGTGGTTATTAATATGATGGCTTGTGTTATTTGATTGGTACAAATATACTATTTTTACAAAGGTTTGAAGAGTTAGGCCAGATTTATTTAGCTTTTTTTAGACCTACAATGTTTTGCTGATTTGTTTATTTTATTTGTGTGTAGAATTTTACAAAAATAGCCAAAAGTGACAAAAATGTGCTTAAGCCATCAGAAAAATCTGTTACAAACAGAGTTTTGACTTCCAGTTTAGCTGGGTAAGTGCATATTTATTTACTCAACCTCTACTTCGGTCATTTTTAATAACGTTTAACAGTATTTTTTCACTCTGTTTAATTATTACCCATTCTGTTGGTGATCTATTTAAGCTTTCAAATCAATCTGTTCTGAATCTGATGTGTGCAATCTAAAACTCAACTGTTTATTCTGTGAATTGACTGAATGTTATTGAGTGTTAATTTCATTACTGTATCGTCTGCTTTTGTTTTTATTAAAACTAAGTCACTCTATCTACTGGTATAGTGCTCATGTGTTTCACTGTTATTTGTTATATAGTAATGTTCCTTGTCTTGCACTATTGTAAATCGTCTATTTTTTTCTATTGTCTTATCATCTTTTATTCTTTCTTGTGCATGATAATGACACAAGTATTACACTCAGAATAAATAAAGTTCATTCTTCTCTTATCTCTGCCTTGGTCTGATACATTCCAAAAGCCAGAATCTTCAGGCTCTGTTTGAAAATGCTAATCAAATATACACTGATCCATTAGTAGAGAGCTGTGGTCAGCGGTTCTTGGGTTCACTGGAGGTCATCCAGCATTCAGCATACAGAAGTGGCAAACTGTGGTTTAAACAGAAGCTCTAGGTCCCCCAAGCTTCCATTGCCTTTCCTTGAGCTCTTTCACTGCCACTTGACTGTCAACAATGATTTAAGCCTGTGCTTTTACTGCCTTTACTGCATCATCAGTATTACCCTGTAGTATCTCCAGAATATTCCAGAGCAGTTTTACAGGGAATTATTGTCCCAAATGTCAAATCTCAACCCTCACAGCTCAGTCAACCCGCAGGATAAGTGTATAGTGCCAAAAAAACCACAATTGTGATGTGTGTAAATGTGTGTGTGTGTGTGTGTGTGTATGTGTGTGTCGTAGCTGACCAGAGGGAGATTCACTTATTCAAGGACTTCAAATAGAATCACATGGCACCTCTGGCATGTTTGACATTTTCCAACACGTAGCTGGCAGCGTAAGCAAAGGTACACACTTCCCCATTATGCAACCAGCTTGCCTCCGGTCCAGGACATTTAGTGATAATTAGCTTTTTAAAAAAAAGCACTCTCCCTTTTGCTAATTACACAGAAAAAGATTACGGGGGGATTAGGAGCCTCTAAACCTTGTATACTTTTGACAGAAAATATATTCACCTGGCCAGACCACCCTGTAGTAAATACATGTAGCTAGCAGAAAGAGAAAGCACCCAGCTTCATTAGAAACACTCCTAATGCGCGACTGCTTACTGAGTGTTTTAACGGCCCAGAACTTAAGTGCACATCTTTAAAAATATTCATTAGTTTGTGACATGGCTTGAGATAACCTACGCATGTTGATTACACTGCATGTTAAATTCCTTGTGGCATTAATGTACAATAAGGTTAAGAATGTTTTTCCCACCTTGAATAAAGTATAAAGAAACACAGTTCGGCTTTTGTCACAACAATGACCCAAGAAAGCTCAGAAACAAATGAAACGAGAATGTATTCGTTCTGTATTCGTTCCGAATTC
>JBBPDE010000128.1:14662609-14667540 GCA_037974605.1 Nannopetersius ansorgii
GGATAGATACTGAACCTTTTGCCAGACTGGAAGAGGGAGAAGAGAGTGTGTGGGTTCATCTATAATGCCGGTGCTTTTGAAAATGCAGCTTGGGCTTTAAATGTCTGTGACAGAGTGGAAAGAGACCCCAGTGATCTTCTCAGCTGCTCTCACTATCCTTGTTAGGGTCTTGTGATCTAAAATGAGCAGTTCTCATACCAAGCCATGATGCAACTGCAGAGAATGCATAATAGAGTACCTCTATAGTATGTAATGAAGGATGGAGGGGTACCATCTCCTCAGTATTTGCAGGAAGTAGAAACGCTGCTAGACCTTCTTAACAATGGAGCTGGTGTTGGTCCATGTCAGGTTTCCATGATGTGAATACCAAGGAACTTGGTGCTCTGGATGATCTCCACTGTAATGGTGTTGATGTTCAGTGGACAATGACTGTGTTGTACTCTCCTGAAGTCAACCACCATCTCTGTTGTTTTAACCATCTTCACTGACAGGTTGTGGGCTCTGCACCTGTCCATTGGCTGTCGCTCATCCTCCCTGTACACCACCTCATTGTTCCCAATGTGGCATACAGAAGGGTGGTGCAAAGGCATAGGTGTAGGGCCAATAAGCTGTCTCTGAATATTTCATACATATATATCAAGTTGTGCTGTTATATATTTCACTTTAAGTTAAATGGACCTGTAAAAGAATAGAAGCTTAGTTTGTATTAGTTGCTGAAAAAATGCACATTATGTACTGCAGTGTGTTTACAACTTCAAAATAACATGTTGTGAAGCCATCATCTGTATCAGCTAATGGATAAGTGATACACATAGATACACACATGCATACACAAAGTACAACAAAGTACAAAATCTGATATCTGATATTTTCCTTTACATTTTGGCTTTTCTGCAGAATATAATATAATATATATATATAACCTGCAATATAATGTTTGCTATGGCGTTCATGGCATCCATTTTACATTTTGGAGTAAACTGGCAACATACAGCAATATATATTTCAGGCAATTGTGTATTTCTCAGTCACAAACTGCCTTACAAATCCCTAAATGCTCTCAAAGGAGTGTCATAATCATGATTTACTGTTTGTTACCTTTCTTATTCTACAGACAGCCGTGTGCTGATTATGGTGCTTAGGATTGTGTGTGCGTTTGTGTTTATATTTGTATAATGTGCAGAAAGAAATTCCCTATGGCTCCAGCTCTGACTCTCATGTGGTCTTTGACATTCAGATGAGATGCAGATGAAGGCAGGTTTCAGCATTACAGGCAAAAGAGCTTAATTCAAATCTAAATGTTACTGTCAAAGCCCCCACAGAAGAGGTGTGGGGGATGTTCTCTCTGTACCACTTTGCATCTCTCACTTATTAGAAAGACTGTGGTCACTATGGAGTCGAGGAGCAAAGAGAGGAGGCTGGAGGGGAGGAGAAACACAGTTTACTCTTCATCATGCCGGCCTCCCTGTGCCCCCTTCCTGTTGGTTTAAATCAGAGAGCACATGAGCTCTTTATTAAAGCTCTAAACTCCTGCTGGCTCTCCCTCCTCCACTCTTAAAGGCATTTCACGCTTGATAGGCAGGGGCACAGGGAATCTAAGTGAAGACTAGAAGGAGCAAAGAGGCAGGGGTCAGAAAACTCAGACAGCCTAGAGGACACTCTGATACTTCTTGTCCATTACAGAAACAGTACACCACTCCCCAGCAAAAAAGGGGCTTTTATTGTTATTTCTCTCTCTGTCCATGTCTCTCCCTCCTCTGTCTCCCTGTCCCCCTCTCTCTATCTTCCCCCATCTTTCCCCAGATATGACCATTTACAAAACAGATAATAATGGAACATTCCTGTCCTGAAACATTCCATTAAACAAATACTCCATGACAAATACCTGTGATGTCACAATACTGTTTCTGCACTACATATCTGTGGGTTATTTTTCAAATAATGGAACTTTTCTTTTTGTGTAGAACTTTAGTTAGACAATGGGAGTTTTAAACTTTACATATAACAAGATATCTGCTGTCAAACCATTACATGTCAATGTGTTTTTTCAAATCATTTCATAAAAAACGAACAGGACACAACTAAGCAGGTAGGCTAGTGGTTGGGGAGTTGCGATCAGAAGGTTGTGGGTTTGAATCTCTGAACTGCTAGTGACACCAAAGAGATACCCTTGAGCAAGGGACCATCCCCACACACTTCTCCCCTTGGGCGCTGTGTCTCTGGCTGCCCACTGCTTCACTTTGTGAATGGGTTAAATGTGGAGAATTATTTTGTGCTGTTCACACTGTGGGCCTTCATGTTGGGGTATGTTCATGTATGACAAATGGACACTTTACACTTTCACTTCACTTACACAGGTACAAACCAAATAAGGAAAAAATAGACAGAGGTGAAAATATATAAACACAAACTCCAGGGGCGCAAAAGCACAGAGCAAGAAGCACAAGGCTAAACACAGAGCAAACTATCGAACTACAGAGTAAAAAGAACAGAGCACAAACACCAGTGCAAAATAACAAAGAAAAAAATATCTAGTGTAAGAGAAACCGAGCAAAATTGCTAAGCATGAACATTATTTCAAAATCAAAGAGCAAAAGCACAAAACAAAACTGAGGACAGGAGCTCTATATGCACCAACTAAACAAATTGCTACAGCAGAGGTTCTGATGGTCCAAATGTAGGCCTTGTAGTTCTCCAGGCCTCAGGAACCAAATGCTTGTAATCTTTCCTCCATTTCAGTTTAGCAGCAAATAAACTGTAGCACTCGCAATTGAAAGTCCATGTAACAAATTCATCCCAACATCCAGGTCTTTTCATCAGTATTAACACTCAGGAACAGAAATCAGTACATAGAAGTAAATATGGTAGCCAGAGAGAATTACTGAACATTTCTAGATGAAAAAATACAGACCATCTAAACATTGTTTTCTGCTGTGCTGCTTACTGTAATATCTGCAATAATACACAGCAGAAGACTAAACATTTGCTTGCTTCGAACTGTAATAAAATCCAAATCATGCACACCGCTGGTAACTTGTTTATCTCTCTTCTCCTTTCACTTTTCTCTGCTTCACACTTTCTTGACTCTCTCTCCTAACAGACCTTAATAAATCCCTGATTGTTGAAAATCTGTCTGTCTTATTAAGATGAACCAGAGTGGTTGAAATATCTCCAGAATTTTAGTGGGAACAAATAGCAAAGGATCATAGTAAACTGCGGTTTATCATTCATTCACAAATTAGTCGTAAATACTGATCATATGATTTAGGTGAAGAAAAATAGTAGTAATTTAAGGGTCCTAAACAAGAACAAACAAAAATATTCTGAACTTTATCACTGGCATGATATCATTTTTATCTACTACAGAGTATAAGCTTGTTCAGTGTGTACCTCTGCAAGATCCGTTCATTTTCCAGTTCACTACAATAGTAATGTGTCTCTGTGTGCTTTACTGCACAGGGACAGGCATGCTGTGTCACCACTGAGCACCTACTGAGAACACACAAGTTGAGTCAAATGTATGCTTACATTGAGCCAGGAATGATGCATGCTTGGTGTTTTAATTACTTCCATTTTATGATTTTGTTTGTGTGGATTATCACTGGAAGAGTTCACAGTAGACAATTTGATAGTACAGAAAATAACAGTGAAGTTCCTCTGCATGTAACTCCATATGGGAGATAACCTGACATGGAGATACTATAAAAAATATGTATTTTACATGAAACATTATGCATAATTAATCTCTGTAGAAAACTGAAATTTAGGTGTAAAACTATTATGATAATTGCATTCAGTGCCCAACAAAGAGCTGCTATCTTAATGTATTTTTCACTCCCATCTCTAAAAATTTTTAAAAATAACTACATTAAAGATCTTTGAAAATAATGTGTGTGTTAGTGTCAGTGACTGGATACTCATTACGGTTCTACAGTGGCTCTGGAGTTTTAAAAAGTTTGTGAATCCTTTATTTTCTATATTTCCACCCAAATATAACCTAAAATATCCTTACTTTCACACATGTCACAAGAGAACCCAATTAAACCAATATGAATTAAACCAAATACAGATCCATTAACTCATTGAGGGTAAAAATATCCAATACTACATTTCTGTCCTGACTGCACTCAGACTCAGCCTGGCTTGTCCCGATCAGACTCAGCCTTTCCTGATCAGACTCAGCCTGTCCTGACCTTCCAGGTATGATCAGTCTTGCAGCCTTCTTCGAACAAAGTCAGTGCTAAGTTAGTTAAAATGAACACATTCCTTATTTTCCTTTGTCTCTTTACTGGATAACTGATGGAATTTGGTGTCACTGTTTCATATCAAAACACCTAGTACTCTTTACACTGTCTGAATGTGCTTGTAAGTACAGTTAAGAATGTTTTTTCCCTCTATTTTGATGTTTAAGGCATGTTCAATCTCCATACAGACAGTTACACTGTTCTACTATGATCTGTTGTAAGCTGCTTGTAAGTGTAAGAAGTGTTGCACATATGGGACACATAATTGTGACTTTGACTGTTTCTCCTGGGATAGCCAGGAGGCAAGACTTTTCCCTCAGGAACGAATGAGGACAGAAAAGGCCACACATTACATCGTTCGCGCACTTCTCATCTCTCTCTCTCTCTTTCTCTGTCTCTCACACACATTTATTTGTGGGTTGGGGACACCTAGCTTTTATCATTTTTTAAATATGTAAATGGGTATGTTTTCTCAGCTGGTTTGCAATCAGCAAATATACTGATCAACCACAAATGAAAAATATCTTGTTACAATGGCACTTTTCAAGGGGTGGGATATAAGGCACAGTGGTGGTTGTAGGCATGGGAGGGAGCGCAGAGTACAGTTCACATGAAGCGGACAAGGAGGTGATCTAAACCATGTCAGTGACTTTATTACAAATAACGCACATTTCATTCAAAATATTA
>JBBPDE010000128.1:14707363-14717789 GCA_037974605.1 Nannopetersius ansorgii
CTGTGTGTCTTTTATAATAAAACTCAAATGGAATCATCAAATGGAATCTGCTTTGTGCCCCGCCGCACTCCCGTGCACGGCTCGACATGACAATATTTGTGTTGCTAATATCATGACTGGTTCCTATTATCACCACCAAAGAAAGTCAGAGCCATTATGTTTCATCTACAGTCCAATATTTCACAATAAACCACCCTGAACGACTTTGTTTACATTTAAACAAATAAATTGCACGGAAAAATCAACCTTTTTTTCCCTTCACAAAATCCTTTTGTAACGTGATGTTTTATTACTGCTGCTACAGCAACAACAAGCCGATGTACCGCAGTTGCTCTGGATCCTCCGAATCAATTCTTATTTGTCAGCAAGGATAAAAAAACAGGACACTGCTCCATAAAATAAGAACATCCCACTAATGTAGAGGTTATATAAACCCTGAGCCTCAGCATCACATGCGAAGCCTGATTGTTAGTGGCACAGAGTGGATGTAGAGGGGAGTTTGGGTTGGCTGGAGCGTAAAAGGGGCCTGGGGTGGATGCTGGCAGTGTAAGGGGAGGTCAGGAAGTCTGTGCTGAGAGGAGAAAGGCGACACGGCTCCGGGGCGAGGACACAGAGAGCCAGAGGCCTGGACTATCTCCCAACTCTGCCTCCTGTAGTCCCAGACAGTGAGGGTCTTTTGATGGTAATGGATGAGCACAGAGCCGCTCCGAAGCGACAGGAGCTGTGATGTGTTTGTAATTTGTGTTGAAGTGTAGCAGTGTATGAATGCATAAGCATACACAATATGGACAAAAGTATTGGGACCTCTTACTGAATCCAGGTGGCCACTTACATCCAGGGAAGGACAATCTTAATCCAGCAGACCAAGACATTTTGGACAACGCCAGCTCTGTGGACCCAGTTTGGTGAAGAACCTTTTCTATTCCAGCAGGACTGTGTCCCAGTGGCTCCATAAAGACATGCTGGAAGAACTTGACTGTGTCACATGCACCTGAATACATGACGTCACTAGGTACCGGAGTTGACTCACGTCAGGTATAGAAACAGGAAATAAGTGACGGTCTTCACACTGACATTGAAGTTGCTAAGCTTCAATGTCGCCTCAATTCAACTCCTGACTCATCCCTCCGGTACCGTGAGTACTCTGACCCCTCGGAGTCCCTTTATATACCGATCAGTGTGTGTGCTCAGAGCGAGGGTTCATACTGGTGTGAACTCCAACTCCCTTAGGAGCGTTCTGAGAACAACTGCGTGGCTTACCGGCTTATTCGCGTTTCTCGCGCTTAAGCTCTTCCATCGCGCTACAAAGTGGGCACAGTTCACGTATCGCTCTTACATCCCTTGTGACAGACTGGCCAGTGACTAGATCAGAGGTTCCCAACCTGGGGTCTGGGCCCCCCTTAGGGGGGCGCTAGAGATTGCAGGGGGTGCACAAAATTTTGTGTGCACTGAGGTTACCAAAACTATATTTGTACACATTAAAAAATGTAGGGAATAACTAGTTTATTGTTATTAATGTTTGTTATTATTATAATTAATAACAGGTGTCGACATGATGTGCATGTGAATATCTACAGACCTTCTACTCTGAAAGTCTATCTTTATTCCTTATGTGGTGTGTGTGCGTGTGTGTGTGTGTGTGTGTGTGCGTGTGTGTGTGTATGTGTGTATAAGAGTATAAAGAAAAACCTACAACCGCTGTTCATTTTTTGCAAATAAAAGTTCATGATTTATCACTTTATTCTGTTTATGTGGGTAGGAGTTGGGGTTGGGGGGGCCTGGCTTGCCTTGGACACAGGCAAGGGGGGCTTCGAGAAAAAACGTTGGGAACCACTGCACTGGTTAACCCCCTTATAGCAAACACTATGTAGTAAATGAGAGAACGAGTGAACGAGGGCACGGCTAACACAGCTGAAGAGTGCCAGAACAGTGTTCATAGAGGCTTTTCTTATTATTTGATGTTGATGATCATACTGAAGGTCTAGGTCTAATATCCAGGGTTCGCCTTCGGGAAAAGAATGTAGAATTAAACAAAACAGCAACCAGATTGTGATCAACAGTGAGGCCCACTCTGGTAATCCTGTTCTATAGTTCTCAGAAGTGACCGCTGTCTCCTCTTCTCCTGTTGCTCCACTTCTCTGTAATCACACTTGTGTCACCCTGGACGTTAATCACCGCTTCCCAGCTTCTTCATTTCTTCTCAGGATTTCGCCCTTGGTTCCCTCAATCCTGTGCTTCGGTTCAACTCTGCAGGTCGATTTCTTTGGAAGCTAATCATCTTGTTCCATGAGTCCTGACTTTATTAAACACTGGCGAATGCATGCAGCCTCTACATCTCCGCATTCTACATTCCAGCACTTATCTCCTCATAAACGAACGTTTTCTCTCCTGTTGACAGCTTCCACTGTGCCTTTAAACCCTGCGCCTCATAAGCGCTGTGCTGTTCCGAGACGGTCCTCGTAAAGCTTAGTGTTGTGTTTGCCTTCAGAGGAAACAGTGCTACCATCTCACCTGATGTTCCTCTACCTTATTACTGCCCTCCTCATTCAGGTTCATGCCTTCCAATAATAGGAGCTGGGGAAACGCTCCATTGAACATTAGTGTGTGTGCTTGGGGGGGCGTATAACATTCTAAATGTATTAATGGAAATGAATGAGCACAGATCTTCTCCACTTTCAGGATTTGAGGGCTAAAGTTAAAGCTGAAGCTAAGTGCTAAAGTCAGCTAGTGGAGCCGTGATGCTGAGGGGGGAGCTGGCGCCTGCATGATATCAGAGGAATTAAGGTAAAGCACTTTTAGAACCCTCTCAGCAACTAAAATATGAGAGAGAGAGAGAGAGAGAGAGAGAGAGAGAGAGAGAGAGAGAGAAAGATAGAAAGAGAGAGAGAGAGAGAGAGAGAGAGAGAGAGAGAGAGAGAGAGAGAGAGAAACACAGGGAGAGACAAAGAATACAGGAGCTTACAGGAATACCGGAATATTTTGAAGAGCTGCAGGTTGGAGGAGTGAAATGATCTTGAAAAAATTCTAAGGCAAAGCCTTAACATTTCAAATAAAAAGGATTTTTCATTTTTCTCTCTAATGCTGCAGTTTGTAGTAACAGTATAATGGAGCCTGACAGCACAGAGAGGACTGAGCTTCGGAAATGGCAAGAGATCACACAGAGTTTTATCATTTTCACTGTGGCAGACACTCGCACACACACACACACACACACACACACACACACACGCACACACAAAACCCTGAACGAACATAGCTAGTGGAAATACCACAGTGAAACACATTGCCAGGCATCATCATTGTGTGTGTTTCTGCCATTTGAAAAGTGTATCCATTGTTCCTCGTCTTCAGAGCCCTAAGCCATGGCAGACAGGCACTTCTGGAACGGAAACATTTCGGAACGACTCAGTTAGATTGGTTGGGTGCATTTTCTCATAACAATCCCACATGTAGAAAGCAATTAGCCCAGCTCACTCTGGCCTGCCTGAGCTCCTCTGGACCAGGCCGCATCTGAGGTCGACTGCCCTCCAGGTCAACATGACAACCGATCACTCCGCATTATCGGGCCCTTGCCCTTGTCCACGCTGCTGTCTGACATTTCAAACCCATTCCATCAAGCCTTCCATCTTAATTAACATTTACCGGAGTGGGCCCCGGCCAGAACCACACGTGTTCCAGACAGAGAACAGAAGGGCTGGAGAGGCTTAAGTGGTTGCTTTAGAACTTCTGGTGTCACTCAAGGCAAAAACATGGAAATACCCCCAGATTCCACTGCACATACAGCATGAATGCTAACGTCTACATTAGGATTGCAGCTAATGACTCAGTTTCAAGTATCGAATAGGGCTGAACAATATGGGAAATTTTTCTGTGTATTCATTTCTAATTTACACATTCTTTTAACTTTGTACTTATACATATGAACAAAAAAAACACATACTCACAAGCATAAACAAAGATAGCTTAAAAAATGAAAATGTATACTATTATTACTGCAGTTACAGAGAAAAATTACTTTTAAAGTAAGAAGTAATTTGCTTTATGTAGCATTCTGGTTCAATCTTGGCCCATTTTTCTTCAATTTCCCAAGGTTATGATTGTACCTCGAATGAACTCCTAGTATTATAATGCTCTACACATATCCAGCAGGATTAAAGTGACTGGAGAGGCCATGCAAGCACCTTCATTTCTTTTGGAAACCAGATAAGTTATAACAATCTTAAGATCCGTGTTTGAGGTCATTGTATTGGCCGGTCAATCTGCATTCTGATGTCAGTGTGTAATATAAGTATATTGTGTCTGAATACTTTGTTCCCCCTAACTGTCGAGCAAAGAACGTTTCATTTTGAAATGTAATTTTGATGTGTAACTATTGTGCAATGCTGTAATCTTTGCTTTAAATATGGTGCACTGGACTTCTGGACTACATACTATTCAAGACTTCAGTCATTTTGTCATTCTGAGTCTTACTTTCTTTGTTTCTTCTCAATCTGTCCCATCATACATCATCATACAGAGTTTCATCAGTTTGATTACTGATTTCTTCTTCACAAAAGAAGTCATATCGCCCCAGTGCTTCCCATAGTGTACTACAATCTGCCAGAAAGACGAAAAGGGTCATAAAGATATAACAGGTCATTTTCGTTGTTTTAATTAAGCAAAGCACCAATAACACATATCCATATCAACAACTTCTCATGACTGATGATGACATAGCTGCAGCTCTAGTGTTGCTCTAGAATGTCAGATCGCTCCTGTATCTTTCCTTCCAGTCACATGCATGAGCCAAACATTAAACAAGTAACTGAGAAGCAAATTAATGATCCTATAATCCAACATCATAGACAATCATGTGTGACATGATGAAAAAACAAGCCTGCGCAGGTCTTCCGTCACAGAAGAAACCAAGGAAGTCCTATTTTGATTCTGCGCTGGAATAGCCATGATTTTAATAATTTAATTTGGGCATTTGAAGCTGGCCTGTTCCCTCAACAGACAGCAATTTAAATTTCAGGCAACTAAGCAAAACTAATGGATAAAATAATAGTTATTCAGCAGGGCTCCTCTGGCGGGTGAAATGCATTTCATTTAAAGATTAGCGGTAAGCTCCTCTATTTTCTCCCCTCTCTCTCTCTCTCTCACTGTGTGAGAATGTGAATGTAAGTGATTTGGCTTTGAACGGACGGGGTGCGAGTGGGAGTGACCTTTTGGAGCAGGGTAATATGGTCAGACTGAAAATCAATGCAGACACAGATAAGGATCTCTGTATTAAGAGACCTTTTCACCAGTCTTAAAATTAAGCATTAATGTCATGTTTGCTGCATGCATGCTCTGCTCTACAGCTCCCCCTTCCTTTTCCAGGCGGTTGATGCTGTTGTTTTTATTTTTTATCCAAAAAGGCAGTTAAAATGTGAACAGCCGAGGGAAGAGTGGAAATAATGCTCACACTTCAGAAGGAAACACCCATCTCCCATCAGGCCCAGACTTGGAGCTCGAGGGCCAGGGCAATGCTGGAATAACTATGGGAGCTGCACGCCGCTGCAGGACTCCAGCAGAGCCTGCCATGATAAACTCGGCGTCCTGAAATTAGCCTCCTCTCGGCGTCTCGCCCCACTCACTCGCCAGGCCCCTGGCTGCAGCATGTGTCTGCTTTCGGATGCAGCGCGGGGCGCCTGCTGTTGCTGTGATTTGAAGAGGGCCACTGAGGATAAACAAAGCTATGGGGCGCACACAGCTTGGAATGGAGTAAAAGACCCCCTTCCCACATCACCCCTACCTAACACAAAGACTTCAGGAGCAGGAGTCTTTTTACCATATTTTGCCTGAGGGCTTCACAACAAAGTGGCTTCTTTATATCACTCAGATCTACCCAGCTCTCTGCAGCTGTAACGAAGCCACCGCCTTACAGACGTCTGCCATGCACACGTGGCGACAGCCAAGCAAGGAGGCCAAGGCTTGGTTAACGTGTAATCAGCCAGGACTCAATTAACAGTAAGAATCTACACTGATGAAAACTAGGGCTGTCACAATTAATTGACTAAAAATGTATTACAATGAACATACTCACTGTATTTGTAATCTTCAGCATTAATGTGTAAATGATTTGCAGCCTGAATCTCCACAGAGGTGTGCTGTTTGACTTTTGTGTTCATCACTGAAAGAGAGAACACCAGCACCAGCCGGATCTCACAAATACAGTATGTGCATGTATGCAGTTTCATGCAAATGAAGTCAAATGAAATGTTTGTTGTTATAAATGAGGTGCTCATGATTACTGAATGAATCATCAAAGCTATCGCTAAATTACTCAATTACTAATATCATCGATAGTGACAGCCCTAATGCAGTCCCATTAAGAACCCAACATTTATGACATTAAAATTAATGTTACAAACAAAAGTAGGGATGTAAAGGCACAATTACATACTTGGATAATAAGATTAATATTTCACTGCTCTATGTTGAATTATCAATATTCCTCAACAGGAGCAGAGTCAACAGTAAAGGGCAATGGAATGGTTGTTGGTGCCAATAGGCTGCTTTGTCTCAGACCATGTTAATTCACAAGTGAACAAAGCCCAGCTGTTAGGAAGTGGCTGGATTCCCACCACCACTGAATAGAACTAGCATGCAGGGGACATCATGTGAACATGCTTTGCATGCAGCTGACACCCAGCCATGTAGACTTCCCGATATTCTCAATTACGAGCAGGTGGTTAATCCAATGCATTCTTGTCTTACAATAGCCCACATTCAGAGACTTCAAATTGTGAATCAGAAAAGCCATTCTGATGCATCGCTCTGTGTCATTTTTCACTCCCTTTTTTAATACTGAAGGGACTTCTACGCCAGAAAAAGTTCATTGTCATTACCCTTTTACTTTTCGAAGCAAAAAAAACAAAACATAACTCACTTGAGCAAGCAAAAAGCACTATAATGAGTACTCAGACATTATTATAGGTAGTGGGAACTGTTCATTAGAAAGCAATTAAGTTTTTTTACAATTGAGGCACTCCTTTGAGCTTTTAGCATTAGATGGAGCTCCTCTGTATTGATTGTTCATGGGAACTGCATGTGGTGGATCTTAAGACAGCAGCAGCGCTGAAAGTGGTGTAGTTAAGTAGACAAGTTTCATTCACAGCACACACACACACACCCAGACAGACTGACAGACATGGCCTACTTAATAAATCAATATCATGCATGTTTCATAAGAACATAATATAAACTATACAATCGCAACACTGTGGGAACATGGATCAGAGACGGGAGAATACTAATGTAGTCCAGCCATGGAGACAAGGAGAGAACAAAGTGATTTCACCCACCAAGCAGGGAATTTGTCAAAACTGCACAACCCAAGACTACAGTGAAGATGAGAACAAAAACTCTACGGCCCATTTAACCATACTAATGTCTTCATAAAGCAGACTCAATACCACAAGACAGACTGCCTCCACAATCCCATTTCCCAACCAGAAAACACCACATCATCCTCAAATTTCCCTCACACACCAAATGAGAATGGCAAGGACTCGATAGGAAATTAAGCATACTTAAAATGAACCATTTGTTTCCTCCACTCCTGAACTCACACACTAACAGCGGTCTAAAAAGACTCTTCCTGGCCTGAAGATTTAAATAAGGGCTCATTTGATATTATACAGGACCTATATAGGTGGCCTGTCTGCACACAGCCTAGTGAGGCGTTGCTCGCCATGAATGATTTCTAAACTTGCAGCATTTGTGCAGGCGCTCCGCTGCGGAACAGTTCTATGCACGTTTCTGAAAGCTGATGGGAAAACGGGGTTGAATGTATACAAAACACCCATGCAAATTATGGAAAACATGCCTTGCACATTAAAAACAAAAAAACATACAGAATCACCGTCGCTATTCCGAGCGTCCTGTTTCAGTCTCTTGCCCTAAGGACATACTTAGTCGGCCATTTACCTGAACGGCATTAGCAACCAGCATGAAAGACGTGTCACCAATGTCTTCAGTGTGTGTGTGTGTGTGTGTGTGTATGTGTGTGTGTACAGCCTGCTCACCTCCCGCCGTCTATAAGCATCCTCTCTCTGTCGGTCTCTCACGTAGCAGCGGCTCCCAGAGCAGGACCGAACCGAGCTCTACCTCCGGGCCATGAAGACACTCTCTCCGGCTCCCTCACTCTCTCTACCACTCCCTTATACTCTGTCCGGTTCCCTCACACTCTCTGCCGCTTCCTTCCCAGCTCCCTAACGCTCTCTACCGCTCCCTTATACTCTCTACCGCTCCCCCACTCTCTGTCTGCCGCTGCTGACAGCGCACAGCCAGTAGAGTCTCATCTCTCCTCCTCGTCTGCCTGTTTTTTCTTCCACTCAGGCGGGGTTTCTGGTTTCTGAAGCGCCTGCTAGCGCCGGACCGCAAAAAGGGGTGGATGAGAGAGAGAGAGAGAGAGAGAGCGATAAGAGGGAGCGTGAGAGAGAGAGAGGGGGGGGGGCGCAGAGAGAGCATTCAAGAGAACGAGAAAGATATATAGATAAAGATTTTGTTAAAGAGAGAGAGAGGTAGGCGTGGTAAAAGTAGAGGTAATGGAAGAGAGAGTGGGTGAAAGAGAGAGGTATAGGTTGAAAAATAAGAGAGAGGGAGAGAGAGAGAGAGAACTTCCCACACACTACTCAAGCTCACATCTGTAATGTTCAATCCTGATAGAAGATTTTTTAAAAGGAAAATTCCTCCCTTTACATCCCTGTTGTATAATGTAAAGGCTGAGATGCATTCAGAGTAGTTTAATGTGAAATGGTTCCCTGTAAAGATTGTGTTTTCTTTACAGCAGCGGTGACAGGAAGCATTTGTTCCAGACATGAGGAACTCTAGGCGGTATCCGACAGATAGTTGCAATGTTGTCAGGTATGCTATAACTGACACACCACATAAGCTATTTATGTAAATAAACACACAATTCACCTGAGACAGAGCAAGTGTTTTATTCCAAGACTATTAGAAGTACTAGACCCAGGGTTGAACTAACACCTCAGGTTTGGATTCAGACACACAGTGTTTATTTACTTCTTAGATTTTCAATGTGTCCATCCTTCACTGGGACGTTTGGTGTTAGGCAGACTCAAAAGATGGGCAAAAAGAACACTAAAGCAAATATATAACTCAGACAGGGAACACCACCCTATACAGGGAACAGACACACTATATAGGCCCTTTGTGAACAAATTCTCTAGATCACATGTAGCACTTGTCTTTATTAAAGCTTATCACAGGTGAGTGGATTGACACTGCCATATAGTGAACCTATGCAGTGTGCGTGTGAGACAGTGGGCTTCGGTTAGGGGTGCAGTACTGTTTCTGAGGACCTGATGGCACTGTTGGACTCAAAGAAGGAGGAATCTTTTCGAAAAGCCATGCTTTAAAACACTCAGGAAGCTCTCGAGCATCTGCTCAAGAGAGCTCTCTGGAAAACAATAGCAACATGCCGCATAAACACGCAGCCTCAAAATAACAGCTGTCTTTTCTGATGTGTGTCACAGACACAAACCCACTTCAATGTTTGTGTATGATGTACTCACGAGCACACACACACCCATGCAGACAAATGCACACACACACACACACACACACACACACACACACACAAGCACATGGATGTTTCAGTCCTTATAGGTGTAAATCAGATTAGGGACTCATTCAGGAAATTGTGCCGACAGACACGTCTGACTCAAAGCCGTGCTTCAGCCACGTATGCATTAACAGATGAGGTGATTATGGATTACTACAGACCCTTAACCCCACCCCACCCTACCCCCACCATCACCACCGCCCACACGCACAGCAACACGTCTGTATGTATAAAGTAATCACCTGTTATGTGGTCCAGTTCTCAAATCTGTCTGTTCATGTTCATGCGGTGCTTTTACAGTGGAGGCAAGGTGAAAAGCATCCATGCCCAATTACAGATGGCCATAGTCCATTGTTTTGAGGAAAGGTTGCTTTTAAAGCTATTTGTTCAAGAGCTGGCAGCAGCGACCGGGACGACAAAACCACTCCACCGGGGAAATATGCTCCAGTTTGCTCTGAAATACATTGACTGAACTTAATAGTACAGTCAAGTCAACAGCTATTTCAGCTACACCGAGTACTAACCAGAGAGGGAGAAAGACAAAGAGAGAGACAGAGAGGGAGAAAGACAAAGAGAGAGACAGAGAGGGAGAAAGACAAAGAGAGAGGGAGAGAGACAAAGTGAGAGAGAGACAGTGAGAGAAAGAGAGAATAATAGACAGAGAGAGAGAGAGAGAGAGAGAGAGAGAGAGAGAGAGACAGACAGACAGACAGAGAGAATAATAGACAGAGAGAATAATAGACAGAGAGAGAGAGAGAGAGAGAGAGAGAGAGAGAGAGAGAGAGAGAGAGAGAGAGAGAGAGAGAGAGAGAG
>JBBPDE010000128.1:14720613-14737494 GCA_037974605.1 Nannopetersius ansorgii
GAGAGAGAGAGAGAGAGAGAGAGAGAGAGAGAGAGAGATAGAGAGAGAGAGAAAGAGAGAGAGATATAGTCCACAGTAGAAGCTCTAGGGAGGTCATATGGCCAGTGTGATTTTTGTACAGAGCTGGTTCCAGGCCTTTGCCACCCATTCGATTATTTTTCATTAGTTCTCTCAAAATAAGAGTAGCACAAGGAGCAAACTGTCCTGTGTAATCGAAGCACCCCCTGATTAGGATTAATGTGCCCGACACAAGGGAACAGAAAAGACTCTACAAGAAGACTAACAGCAAAAATCAACAGAAAGGTAATACAGAAATCAAGAAGCAGAACATCACTTCTTTTGTTGTCTTTGTCTATTAGATGGAGCAATTACAGAACCTAGTTGTGAAATTTTCTCTTACTTGTACTATTTTTTTTACATCAATCCTTCCTTTACTCTGCGAGCACAGCTCTAATAATAGCTGTGAGTCTGGGTGTTGTAAAGGTTTACATTTGTGTCGACTTTCTTTTCTCACTCCAAAGTCTTGCACTTATGCTCTACAAAGAAGGTCAGAATGACCTGTGGAGTTCAGAGCTCAGCACTGGCCTTAGCTGCAAATTAGACCTTTTTAGTAGAAAATAGACCTGCCTACAGTACCAGGGGAGAAGAGAAGAGGAAAGCGGAGGGGAAGAAAGAACAGGACATTGTGAGTAATCGCGCCTAAAAGAGACTTCTTGAAAGGATTCCTCGTGGATTTATGGGCTTCTGATTGCCTCATGAGCGGATCTTTGGGATCCTCACAGAGGGGCCACATCTAAGGTAACACCTATGCATAAAGGGTTCATGAAACTGTGGCACCTGCTATGGTGAAGGTACAGATTCCACTCACCAAGGCAATTTGCATTAACTGTTACTAATCTGGACAAACTTCAAAGGACACTGTGAAAAAAAATCTAATTAGTCTCTGATAAAAAAATACCTACATTTAGAGTGCATTATTAATTGCAAATATTATTCAAAATGTATGTTTATGTCATTCTTCTTGTATAATCAATGAACCTGAGCATGGGGGCAAATGTATCAGTGTTGTTTACAAACAACCTCGTGTTAGTTAGCTTGGTATTGCAGCGTTATAAACTGGAATCTCAATCTTCAGTTCTGACTCAGTGTAGCAGTGAGGAAGATTAAAAAGCTTGTTTATCCTTGAAACCGTTGCTATGATGGCCTTGGTGAGCACAACATAGATAGGTCGATTCATCCTTCAATAAGGCATGTCATACAAATGCAGCTGAACAACAAAAAGCTTGTGGGTCAGGTTTAGGAGTACCCTTTACTGCCACATCTCATGCTTCCCTTAAGTAGATACCAAAGACAGATATTAAAATGGCTTTGAGAATCCTATAGCAGAGAGCGCTTTTTCTTTCATAAATCTAATGCATAGCCCAGAAGCATTCAGACAGATTATTATTTTGTGGTCCCAGCCTGACTCTGCTTTTTATTGACATGTTTACCTGCACTGCTGAGCTCGAGCCCCCCCCTCTCTCTCTCCCTCTCTCTCTCTCTCTCTGTCTCTCTCTCTCTCTCTCTCTCTCTCTCTCTCTCTTTCTCTGTCTCCCTTTCTCTCTCCTCCCTCCTTCTCTCCCTCTCCCTTCTCCTGCAGGAGCAGCTGACTAATGTGCTCCCTCTGTGAGCCTCCATCACCTTCACCTCAGAGCCTCAGAGCTGCCAGACACTTCTCTCCTCGCCAGGCTCGTGCTATGCCCAGCACACAGCTATTTCATCCCTCCACAAGACCGCTAATTATCGCGTTTCACCGGCCGCTGCCTTTTTGCAGAGACAATAGCCCGATGTTGCCAGAAAGGTGCTATAAAAGATGTTTCCGGCCAATCTCGGCACGCCACTCTTCTAGTCTGCAGCCAATCGAATCTCATCCCATCGTTTCTCCGCCACACCCAGGGGAGGCTGGGTGACACTCACATTAAGCACCACAGCAGGGATCACTCATTCAGAGGCTTTTAGAGGTTTTCTGGTAAATGCAAATTTGTACACATGGCTTCAAGGGCAGCCGGGATTATGGGCATCTTTCAGAGATAACTGCAGTAGCTGAGAAATGCCTATAAATAGAAGTCAGGTCACATGGCATGGCAATATCTGAAATATATACATAATATCAGAACATGGGTGTTAAGGATACACTCTCTTAATTGTCGCTGTTATTTTCAATGGATCGATCATAAAAGGAATGTTTCGGTTTTCAACCTAATCTCTGTCTGCCACCTTTATAGTGTGTGGCTGATTCCCATGAACAACTGTTTCCACTTAGGAAAGAATATATATATTTTGTGTTATCTCTCATGGGAACTCATGTTTTATTGTGGCAAGCTGCAAACTGCCTAAAGATGTAAGATGCCTAGATGTCCAGTATACTAATCACCAGCCTGGTCATCTGGAATCATCTACATCTGTGTCTTTACTGGTTCATGTCTTAAGTTAGATGTGCTTTGTTATGTTTAAATGATTCGTAGCAAGGCCGTGGCTTAATGAATATTGTCGCTGTCTGGCGGAAACCTCGTAACTCCACTTTTGGTCTTTGTTGTTTTTTTTCATTAATAAGTACTATTGGTCAGTCTTCATGTGGGTCTGTAAAATTTAGAAATGATTAACTAATGAAAAGTGTTGAAAATAGCTTGGGATTAAATCTCTTACCTCCATTGGACACTACAGCTGTCGCCAAACCCTTGTAACTCCACCCCCTTGTCATCCAGAGGAGCTGCGCAGCAGAAGCCGCAAGAAAGCAAAAAGCTACATCTTTATTTTGCCTGAGGTTATGTTAAGTCTCATACCTGTACACTACTTGTAATGTGTATTATGAAGTGAATTTAATATTTAATATTTTATTTACTACATTAATAAAAAATCTATTCATTGTTGTATTCAGTTAAGACTAGCTGCGTTTTTTTACACTTTTCATGAAGATGGCACTATTGAACCAGTTAGTAGCTAGAAGAAGACATTTAGTGATGCCATGTATTTCAAAATTATCTCCTTGGAAGTAAAGTATAGCAACAACACAACCACAAAATCCATATAAATCCGTTTAAGAAAGATTTTGTAAAAATATTGGCAGTACAATCTTAATATACATCATATCTTAATCATATCTTAAGATGTTATACCAATTTTGATGACCCAATATTCATTTATTTAGAATATACATTGGTTTTTTTGTTGAGTTTCCTGAAAAATAGCCGTTTTGGACTTATGAGGTTTCTGCCCGATAGTGACAATATAAAGCATTCCTCTAAAACGGGTTCGGTTCTGGGGTTGGACTGAAATTGGGAGTCTTTGAAAGTTCTTCAGGAAGCCTGGACTACTATTCCTCAAGACTACTTTTAAGCTTATACGTGTATATAAGCTTAAGATCAGTTGCTTTAGAACCAAGTCGATGGCAGTGCTGTTCTTTAACAAAGCGCAGTCAACGTCTTAATTATTGTGTTAGTTAACTCTCTGAATGCTACAGACGTGGTAGATAAAGTTGGCTATTTGAAGAATCATCCATTAAGGGAATCAAAAAGTGATTAAAGATTGTAGTTTAGAATGATGATTGCTATACAAGTACACAACTTCTTATTTATGTCTTTACCTGTTTTGGGTTTATTGGACTCTGCTCGAGGACAGGAGCACAGAAGGCTGGCTGTGGTAAAACTGAAATGCTGTGCTGCATGCCCCACCATACTCGCTCCGAATCCAATTTCCAGCACACTTTGAAACGTGGAGCACAAGAGCAAGGCGAGCGAGGTGGGGGCGTGGAGGGCTCTCCTAAGAATGCTGCTATAAAATCTCTATTTGCATGGATTTATGATAACTTGTAAAGCCTTGCTCCTGTAAGCATTTCTCTGGATGTTTGCCATACAGAATTGACCATACTTACAGTAGATGCCGAACTCCCTTAGAGAAAGACATGCACTCATAAATCTCAGCCCAGCCGGTTTGTTATGGCCTGTCCCAAAGTCCACACTCACAGTTTGTTGTTCTGCTTGAGCATTTTGATGTGATGCATTTCCAAACTTATTAAAAGAGTGACTGTGTGGTGAATTTAGTAGAAAGTGTATCAGATTTTTGTTGAATATTCTTCCAATGTGAACTTTGTAGTCTGCAATAGTATGTTTGAAACAGTGTGGTTGAACAGCGTGTTGAACTGGTGGATATAAGGTGCCTTGAACTTAGCCTTGAAAGTTATCAGATTTGTCTGTAATATCACTGTAATATTGTCCAAATGAGGTCACAGTTCTCTTACAGTTTGGTCTATTACTTTAAAAAGTTATGCTTTTTTGAATAAAAAAAAACAACTCTGTAATTCTGGTACCAGTGGTCAGACAGTGGATCTGAGGGAAACTATGAAAATTAAAGGTAAAGAGCATTATATTAAGTTAGAGGCATACAAAAGATATATCTTTAAAATATTACCGCAGTATTTGAGTATGCCAGTGAGCACACTTCTATCCATTGTGAGGATATTGGAGCTGCATCATACCACACTGAAACTAAAACTTCACAGCAAGTAGGACACTTGGGAGAGAAGGCACAGAAAGACAAAGGTCTCTTTGAAGGAGCTATCTCAGTTCAATGGCTGAGATCGGAGTACAGGTGAATCAATCAATGATATCAAGAGCTCCGCAGATGGCCTGTCAGGGTGCGTGGCTACAAAGAAGTCATTACTGAGGAAAAACGAAATCAAAGTATGTCTAGAGGTTGCTCGAAAGCATCAAAGTGACTCATCTAAAATGTTGGATAAGGTGGTCAAAGGACACCAAATGTGGCCTAACTGCTTATGCTAAAAAAAATACAGCCCCAGCAGTGAAGTATGGGGGTGGAAGCATCATGTTGTGGGCAATATATAACCCAGTTGGGATTTCAACTGAGAATCTATGGAACACAACCTACCAACAACCTGCCACTGATCTGCCAGAATGGCAAGTGTTAACCAAAACTGTGTGTAAAACAAGCATGAACATACTCCAACAATCAGATGTTACTCCAGTAAATGGTGGCTTTAATAAGCATTAGTGTAAAGTAAATACTTATGCAGCATTGTTCCGTTTGTAGTTTGCAGACAAATCTGTAATTTATCTGCAGACAAATTATGGATTCTGACATTGAGAAATTACTTTAACAGCATTAGTGTGCAACAATCTGCTTTTGTGAAGATGACCTCTAAACAATCCTTTGAACTGAGCACTCTCCTCACTTGAATACATGGACCTTGTGATGCTTTTTGGCTTTTTTCTATGTTTGAAATCTTTTAAAAACTGAGCGTAGAAACAATATAGATTCTAAACTTATTTCTAAACTCTCACATTCCAAAAAGATTTTACTATACTCTCAGCTGCATTTGTGTTGCTGGTTGAAGACAAGATGTTGTATTGCAATTTGAATGTCATACATTTGTTAGTACAAAGAAGCACCACCTTAACATCGTTCTGTTTTTAACATCAAAACAAAGAAAGAACAGCAAACTTGATGCTGTCAGAGAGAAAGATACTAACCCCAAAGAGCACACACACACACACACACACACACACACACACACACACACACACACACACACACACACACACACACAGCAGCAGGTGGGGGTCTAAGGCCAGGTCTCCTTGCCAGTACCTTGGTCAAGGTCACTGACAGGAGCACCTTGGAGGAAACAACCAAGACACAGGGAAACCAGGCAGACTCCACACAGACAGGACATGTGATGGCTGGAATTCAAACCAAGGGACTTCCACTGCACCACCATGATTATGAATTTGTAACCGATCAAATGCTCCACATAATCCAGTGTTCTACTTTTACTTGTATCGTGAGAAAATTGAACATCAACGCTACACTTTGGAAAGTGTGAGCTGGTCTGTATAACCTTCAGGATGAAGAGAATGAAAAGGAAAGCACACAGTGGTACAGTGTCTTCCTATTTTGTTTTCTGGGTGATATTTTCATCCAATTATTTGGTTCATATGTAGGCAGGCGCCTGCTTCTCTTACAGAGAAGTGTGGGCGATATCCAGTCAGTGAAGGTTTTAATCCACTTGGCAGTGTCCCCCCTCCACAACACAGAGGTGGTAGAGCCCGACACTTCAGCTGTCAGAGTCGCAAAAACACCACAAAATTTTCACGTTTTAAGTTCTCAGCATTCTATTTCTCATCTCCGTCAAATGACACAATTGTAAGAGAACAAAGGCGTGTTTCCAGTTTTCCTATTTTTGGACTGATATGTAACACTCTGCAAACACGCAGCCTGACTCCAGCTCTGAAATCAATATAATCTTCTGAACTGAAACCTCACCACAACGCACTCATATTATATATTCCAAGAGTGTACCAATATAGCACACATGCAGTATTCCCTCCACGCTCATATTACACAGTCATACATTAATGCAATACACTCACACACACACACACACACACACACACACATACACACACACACACACACACACACACACACACACTTTCAGACACCAAATTGCTCATGACAGACAAATTGTATTCATTATCTCCTACTCATTTGCTGGCTTCTGTCTCTGATTTGTTTGGTCCTCAGAGAGATCCATTGCTGTGACAAAAGATCATTTTCACTTTTGCTTGTAAAAAGCTTTCATTCAGCTCTGCTGTGTTGTTTGGCGGGCCTTTGGTGTGTGTGCAGAGACAGCAGACTATGCTTTAACCCCTCCAGGGCTCTCACATCCACACAGATCGTTTTAATGGGTAAGTCAAGGACCAGACAGAGCGGTAGTCTTTCATTATCATTGGCGCACCACTTAATGTCATTGACCCAACACTAGCTTGTTCTCTTAGATACAGGTTAGATCATGCAGATCACATCAATCCTATCTCCTTTACACATAGAGTTAATGCTGTCATTTTGCAACACATTGTGTAACAAAACTGAAATGTTTCTAATGTTTTATTCTGTGTGAATACTGTTACTGTAACCACACACCCCCCCCCCCCCTCCTTATATTGAAATGACCTGTCTGGAATGTTTTTTGTGATGTCATGAAAACTAAAGCTGTTACATATATCTGCCTATTCAGCCTACAGCCCTGCCCTTCAGAAGTTATGACGAGTGTTTTTGCCAAGAGTTTCACTACAGGGCAGCGGATCAGAAGAGAGATCCTTTATGAGTATCAGTTTTAAAGACCCAGTAGAAACAGCCTGTTAATTATCTAAGGGATAAAAAAAAATGATGAAAGATGGTCATGTAGAAAAGGGTTTAGGCTGAAATGTAAATTATAACCACTTAAAGTGTAATCTATTAACATCCAGCAGTGACTTAAATAGCCGTTGGTGATTTAAGTTTAGCTTTACAGGTTTTAAAAGCAGTTGTGGACTATTTTAAGCACTGATGTACATCGCTCTGGATAAGAGCATCCGCTAAATGCCCTAAACGTATGTGATTTACATTCTATAATAACAGGCTTGAGTCTGTACATTTGACTTTTTCCATTTATGTCAATAATAAAATGTATTCCATGTTTTGCCAAAAAAGACAAAGCATGAAACAAATATAAAATTTGCCCCGATGAAAAATAGCTTTACAACACATATATCATTGGATATGATATTATTAATAACACATTATCTAAAGTATGCACATTTTTGATTACAAATGCAAAGGTGTGATAGAATGCATGCAAAATGCACTTCTCCATAGTGATCTATGAGAGACAATATGATCTCATATCTTGTTGCTCTTCCTGGAGATTTTTTACCTTCTAATAGCTAATATCACCATCTTCTTTCTCTGCTGACCTCCAAGCTTCAAACTGTGCGCCAGGCTACTAGTGAGTTTACTTAAGTGAACTTGAAGATGGCTGTTTTTAGAAACTCGTTATTCATTCCACATGTAGGACTGTGTCAAACTTTTACTCTTGAGCTGCACCAATTAAACAACACTGTTGCTTTGCAGTGGACAGGATCTTTAATCAGTCCATTGTGGTTGAGCAGAGAGACTTGAGTGAGACTTGAACATAAAGAGCGTTTCATCTAGACAGTGCTGTGTGTTTTGTGATGAGACGCTCTTGTCTCTTTCCATCTACATATCAGTGATTGGAATATCAAAGATCCTTTGAATCAGTCACTTAGAGTTATGAGAAAACAGATGTGCTTTCCATCCCAAATCAGAAGTCTGTGGAGGGCGGCACCTTCATTTACCCCAATTTAAAACGAACGATAACCTCAGTCATCTCTGGTTTAATCAAGAATGACAAGTGATAGCGAAAACAGCTATAGAAGCAGAAACAACAGTGCAGAGCATGTTAGACCACTCCTGGGATGTAGTGATGCATAGCAAATAATCTCACAAACCACAAAGTCAATCCCATTCTCTTCAAACTACAGAAGTACATACATTTTCCTGCATATCAAAGATTACCTTGATGACAAATTATTCTTGTATGAATTTTAATGTGAGGATGCTGATTTTCTGCAAATGGCAACATTTTATGGGCTGGTAGTAATAGGACACAATAACATGAATGATTCACAACTAATTCATCATTTGCAAAAATCAATGGTATCATTAAATAAAACTGTGTCTCCAAACTTTACTTGGTTGAAGTCCTTAACACTTGGTCAAGAATGGAGTTGCATCCCCATAAATATCAGCATTAATCAAACAGGGCTTCAAGCACGGCTCGTCTTGAGCCTCCACTGCTCAGAAAAAGAGGAAGACATGCATCAAGGCTCTTCTCAGTCTTGGCACCCTAGTGGTGAAACAAACTCCCTCTTCCAATCAGATCTGCAGAGTCCTTCGCTCCTCTTCAAGGAGCATCTTGGTGACTAACTATGCCTCTTGTTTCTGCTTGCTTATTTCTTAAAAAAAAAAAATCACGTATGCCCATCCCTTCTTTACTTTTGTCTTTTCTTCGACATGTGTTGGTTAGGTATCGTTTGACAGGTGTAACTTGGTTTAATAGTGGACAGGGATTTAAGTTGCTTTACAGGTTTAAGAAACAGATGTGGACTACATGAGCACTGATGTACATCGCTGTGGATAACAGCATCAGCTAAATGCCGTAAATGTAAAAGTAAATGGATAGGGGGAGAAGCAGAGCTTCTTAACCAGTTATGGAGGTAATGTGGAACAGTAATGTGATTACATTTCCCTGTAATAAATTAGTATAATACATTACAGTCCCATAACTGTAATGTATTACAATGCATTAATAACATGCAGAATATTTAAAGCATATGTTCCCTTAAATAAAGTAGGGCATGCAAAGATAAGTAATAACCAGTGTTTAGGTCGATGCTTAAAACACAGTGGCAGAAGAGAATGCATTGAACCCCCCCC
The DNA here is from genome assembly GCA_037974605.1 of Nannopetersius ansorgii. NCBI lineage: Eukaryota > Metazoa > Chordata > Actinopteri > Characiformes > Alestidae > Nannopetersius > Nannopetersius ansorgii. The sequence goes on from JBBPDE010000128.1 coordinate 14,729,947, forward strand.
CCAAAAAAATAACCTCAGTATAAAATACTATAATAAAATGTACTATACTGTGTTGAAACAGAGTACCCTAAACTGTAATTTTCTGGAACCACCTACTTTAAAGGGTAAGCACACTTGACTAACTGTAAACCCTCTACTCTTTAACACTTTCACTCTACATGACCCTGGATCTCCTTGGCAGCCGGTCCACTCTGCTCTGTATTAATACCTGTTGCTCGTTTTCTCAGTTTGAACTGTAGGTGATTAGCCCAGCATACCGTAAAAAAGAATTAAGTGATATTATTTAAGAAACACTGATTCACAGTGGTATCAGTTAACTGCAGTCCTTGTTATACTTTGAAAATGTAAAAAAATAAAAATGTAAAAAAGAAAATTACATTAATTAAAGCAGCTTTTAAGAACATCTGCTAATGGTCAGCAGCTGTGAGGGCCTGTTAAAATCCACTAGATTATGAATGTTGTTTATTGTTGAGTTATCTTCAGTGTGCCAGTGGTGGGATTTGTGGTGTAAACATGTTTTGTGATAATACTGAGAGACCTATGGTGTATCCATTGGAAAATACAGCAGGCATTAATAAATTGCACTGCTAGTGCGGCATCTCTCTTGTCTGTACAAAGCCCTTTCTAATTATTGTTTTCGCTGATACATTTCCAATTAACGAATCCAATTTGCTATAGATTGCCTCATGTCTAGTTTAACTCATTATTGAGCTATTGATATGCTATGGATTGTCTCTAGTCTAGGTGCACAGTACCTCCAAGATCCACAGTCACAGGTTTATAGAGATGTTTAGAATGATTTTTGTCATGTCGTGTTAAAAGGACTGGTGTACCATGAAGCTTGTATGGTACAAGGCCCTGAATCACTCCACTTGGGCCTCCATTACTGCACATGTTTTCTTCTTCTTAAGTTATAGATTTATCTGCCTGAGGTTCAGCTGGAGCCACATCTCAGGGGAGCAAAGCCACCCTCCCGCAGAACAGCCAGGCTGTAATGAAACACTTTAGACTCACAATTATTGAACTAACACTATTTAAACACGACAATCGTGTGGAGGATTGATCATCTTGCCACCATCCAGCTGATAAATAATTTATGAGCTGTGTCTTTATCTCATGCCTAAACTAACATTTAGTCGTCTTTGCTGATCTTTGAGCATCAACTGCCTCACTGATACTTCATCGTGGTCATATATAATAAATGGCAATAATTTAGAACATGCCTTCTCAGACATCCAACCCAATAGACAGTCTCTGAATAAGGCGCAAAAGCTATGCCACCTGGGGGGCTTCCCTGACCTCCACACCTATAATGAAATATTGATGTACACATTAATCACGTTATCTCTCTTATTAGCTGGGAAGTTATTCAGAATGATCGAAATCAATTTGCATTAATGTGCTTTGAGTAATTCTCAACCATGATACTTCAGTGGTCCTCAGCTTTTATAAAATAGCAAATTATGTGTAAAGTGCGAATCTTATGACTTTACTTTAGGGACAGAACATTAAAGATGACTCGTGTCTTTTACGATAATGAGGCATTGAATACTCATTATCTTTTAATTGGTAGTTCAGTTTAATTAGTTACTTAGTAACTGATAAAGTGAGAATTAGTAATTAGTAATGAGATAGTTGAGTACTATATTAACTGATAATAATAGAATTTGCAATACATGCTGTTTATCACACAGAAAATGATAATCATATAAAGAAGTTACAGAAGAACCAGCTCGATTAATTGTCTATGAATTATTCTACTGATTTTTTTTTTTACCATGAATTGCTCTATACATCCTGTTGCATAACCTATTATTTTAGCTATGTAAATATTCTAAAAACTTTACAATCTTATTATGGTATATTTTGTGACCCTTTAAATAATAATGCTCATATTAGAATGCAAAAGTGAAGAATGCCTTTAAAAATATCATTCAACATTTTTTTATTTGAAAATCGGTTTCTCTGACACATTTTAGGTACCAAGTATCAGTGCCACTGAGAATTGTTTTCCTTCCAGAAAACCTGTGCTGTCCCAAATGTGTCCAACTAACAAACTATTTTACAAAAGTAGGCTGGACAAGACCGCCATTAATTTTGAACATCACAGTGGGATTAATCAAAGGAAGCTCTGATACACTTTTAAAAATAAAAGTTTAAATTTGTCCTTGGCTTGGAAAGACCTAATGGACTTGGAATGACCAGTGCACAGTTCTCTGTGAAATCTCAAACAGTCATAAAAAGAACATTCTTCTTTACATTCTTTATAGTGCCATATAATTATAATTACCATTATTTTTGGACTGTTTACTCAAACTGGTTTCTTCAGAATCAGTGATGAATTACTGACTGAGCCAGTGCAGCCAATGTCCAGGGGTCTCTGAGTGCCAGGGACCTCAGGGAAGCCTTACACGAATACTTGGGACAATCCACTACAAATGTAAACATTAGATGAACAAGTATTATGGGCAAGCCTGGGGCTGGATTGATTGGTACTCCCGCACCTTCCACCAGTGGGAGGCTCAGGGCTGGCATCTGTGCTCCAGCAGGCAAGGGGAGGGCCCCCATTATAACTAATTCTCATCAGTAGCACCTGCAATCTGCCCTTTATAACCAGGTCTCACAGGCGCAGCCATTACAAAGTCTTTATGGTTCCTTGGCTCTCATTGGTACTCTGAACTTCTAGGGTCTCCTCTGAGAGTTCAGGTGTTCCTCCACCCATTCCTTAGTGCTCTCTTTGGGCACTCCTCTAGGCACATTTTCAAAAACACACAGCACATTTTCACATAGGCACAAATACTCCTGTCCCTCTTTTTGCCTTCCTTTATTTTTACCATTAACTTTTGAGGGAACCTGTCAGTTTGCTCAGTTTGGGTCTGCCAGTCTGTTCCCTGCTGACAGTTTCCATTTTCCCATTTTCCTTTTTTGACTCTTCTTATGGCTCACTCCCTATAAGAGGCTTCCCACTCAACCACCACCCATATTCAGGCTCTGTGGCATAATGAGTAGTGCCACAGCATTGCAGCCCCAGTGATGCAACTTCAAGTCCTGCTCATGGTGTGTTTTTCAGCAACACCTCACGCTGCAAGTTCAAACCCTGTTCTTTACTTTAACCACCCATAGCCTGTTTTTAACTTACCTTGACCTCTGGATGGGGTTTCTTTATTTCAAATTGGTGGGTCATTTGCTGATTTGTGACACGAGTAGCCTTTAATTATGTACAAATTATAAAAAAAATAGTAGAAGGAGCATGTTGTCTATTCTCAGGCCCAGCTATTATCAAAGTATAGATTACACATTAAGTAGGCCAAGACAACAATTTTTATTTTATTTAACTTTTTTATTACATATGACTGTTAAAGTACAGGATACCCCCAGACATCTTGTAAAATAATGATCCATCCTTGTCCAGAATGAATTATATGAATAAGATATTTTCATGATGTGTGTCGAAGTAGGATGAGATCCCAGCCAGGAAATGAATATGCATGGAGTAGCTATTGAGTGGATGTTCACATTTAAAGCATTTCACTGAGGAAAATAAACAGCTCTTATTTCAGCATCTCAATCCAGAACTAAATGAGATCCAACGCTGAAACACAAACTCCTGCTGATGCATCTCAGCAATGATTAATCAGTGAGGCCTGTCTTTAGAGATCATTAATACAATGGGCCTGATCTCAGACAGTTCATATTACACTCTCTCCATATTGGCAAACAACCCCTCAAACTCATCATTAGGAGCAGTGAAAACAAAATTGCTCTTCAAGTGAAGAATCGTGATTTTTGAAATGTCACTTTTGCTTTAGAATACTACTCTCACACAGACCACAAACGAGCAACTGTTTAGTTTTGCATACTCAGTTAATAAGAGTACTTTATGCATAGACAGCATGTTACAATATTTCCTTAGCAAATGCCTTGGTGTGGGATGGTATGTTGGAAAAGCAAATATTTGGAATGGCTACAATTGCATTAATCATTTAAACATCACCTATGCCCATTTTGTTAGAGATTATTATTTAGTAACTAAATAATAACCAACATTATTTTGTACAATAGATATGTCACTGATCTACTACCAGGTATCTGTATAGTCAGCTGAAAATACTGGACTGAAGGGGAAAAAATCGAATCCTGCAACAAATCTTGCCTGAAATCAGTTCCGGGACGTTTTTCTTCTTAGGTGGTAGGACAGTGTTTGAATAGTTAAATGAGTAGTTAGATTAAAAGAGGTGCTTCAGTTAAAAATATCTATTGTTAAAAAAGTGTTAAACCTTAGTTTAGATTTAAATAGAAGAAGAAGTGTAAAGGGTGTTTTGTGTCATCTATAACTAAATTTAAAATAATACAAAATCACTTCATAGGAGTGATGAAATCTGGACCTGCTGGTGGATTTGAAGGGCAGTAGTGTAACTAAGATCTTTGGCAAAACAAACAAACAAACAAACAAACAAACAAACAAACAAACTATCTTGTCACAAAAAAGGAGAATCACAATAATTTGCTGGCAGCAATTTCTCTGTTTTATTTACAGTATTTATACAATAATATACAACTGTATATTTATTTTTGCATTTTCCTGTAAAACAAATCATAGCTTTTGGTACCAAATGCTTGAATGTTTATAACTTTTCTACACAGAGAACAGTCATAACGCTGAGAAGCCCTGATATAATATTTTCACTATGATATTCAAAGACAGGTTGCTCAAGATTGGCCAAAATACAGAGCATTTGCCCAGTTTTTCACCTCCTTTGACCTGCCATGCTTAGGGAATAGAACAGATATATGTGGCATTCTCACTGTAATTTTACATTAAATCTTTGTAGTGAATGCAATTTGCATGTTTATTTTAGATTTTTTCTTTCATTTATGCGACTCTGTTGGAACTGTAATATACGCTAATGTCTATATCATGTTTTTGTAGCTGCACCTGGCTAACTATCCTATGAAGGCTCTTGGGACAGTTACTTGGTGACTGTGTAAAATTGCTATACTTATGTAAAATGTAAGAAGTCTAAGAAGAGGAGTGAATTGCAGAGCCTTGGACTTGTCAGTCAGACAGCCGTACAGTAAGAGGCTGAGACTGACAGGCAGATAGAGCCACATCATTGGTCCTGGTGTTGGATGTTCCACTCACTGAGTCATGGAAGCCATTACAGCTCCAGAGCCCATCAGCCCTGCACTCAGAGCCGCCCAGTCGGCTCCACGCTCGGCCCATTCTGCTCGGCCCACTGTGACCAATCGCCCTGGCTGGACACATAGCAGCTGTAATTGGCAGAATCTATAACAGCTCTGCTTACCGTCACACTCACACACTCCATCGCTCTCTGAGCACCAGCCGCACTACAGCATGATGGAGGACCTCACCTGCATGTCAGCGCCATGCCACCGATAACGGATTACACGCATGCACGTGTATACCCCCCCGCCCACACACACACACAGACACACACACACACAGACGCACGTGCATATGCACACACGTCTGGTAAGGGAGTAAAAATGCATCCAAACAGTAGGTGGCAACTATCTTGCATTGATAATGAAGGGCTTGATTGTGATGATCTTAATACACCTTCATCTTTGATCAAAATAAAATTCTCAGGGAGTTTGCGGGAAATGTAAACATCAATAAGCAAAGATATATTTTCTCTGTATTCCACTTCTATGTAATTAGTGAACTGTTAAAGTTTTTAATTCAGTCCAGTGTTTTCTAAAATCGTTTTTAAAAAACAAATACCAACAATAATTAAATACCAAATAATCCAACTGAATAGAACTGAATTGGGATTAAATGCAAGATCATGATGTACTGAATGGCTGTCTAAAGAATCAAACTAATTGACTGTGAAGTCAGAGGCTTACACTTCTGCTATTATAGCAATACTGACCACTGGAAAGAACTGATTCCCAGCAGAAACACAGCAGATATCAACTAAATGTTTTCACTACTGTAGACTGCTGTATTACCACCACCTGTCAACTGGCACAAGAAAAAGAAGAGGCCTGCTGCAGCATGTAGCATGACTGCTCCATGTCCCCCCACTTTTTCAAAAACTTATCTCGGTTTATTTAGTATTAGTAAGCTGTGCCTTGTCTAAAGATGTGGGTAAAACATTTCTTTTGTGTACGAGCCTTTGTTTTGGCTCGTTGCATGCTGTTAATGCTAACCGCTAATGCTATTGTTTTTTTAAGCAATAAAGTTTTCTGACGGATTAGTTATTTATTTTTTCTTTAAGTGTAATGCATTTACTTATTTATTAACCAAAATACAACAACACAGTTCTCTTGGAACATATTACTGCATCTAGGAGATTCATGTCAACCCTCTTGTTAAAATGTGGGTTTTCACAGACCTTTCCACTTGTGTCTGAATACTGCAGTGATAGAGCAGAGCAGAGTATACATGTAAGATGATGGTGGTGGTGGTTATTGTTGTTGTGGTTGTTGTGGTTGTGGTGGTTGCGGTTGTTGTGGCTGTTGTTGTGGTTGTGGTGGTTGCGGTGGTTGTGGTTGTTGTTGTTGTGGTTGTTTTTGTTAGTAGTAGTAGTAGTAGTGTATAAATGTTTCTTTTTACAACTGAAAGCTAGATATATTAGTATTGTTTGCCTTTATGTGTACACAATGTAGCAAAACTGAGAGCAATCAGATAGCTGTGTGTGCAAAGGTGTGGGAAAAACTGTACAAAAAAGTACAACCAGCTGTATATAGAAGCACAGCAAAGTATTAGTAATAATAATACAGTATGAGTTTTGTATGAGTGGATAAATTGCTGCCAATAAAGTGTAGCAATTTTGCACTATTTATTTACAGTGCACACATGGGGGCGTATCATAGTAAAGGATTCATTAAAAAAAGCAATATCAGGCGCTTCTGCTGACACAGTTTAGTTAATGCTTCCCTTTTCTGCCTGCAATTTAAGACCAGTGAGAGGTTCATTTTAGAGCGAGAGGTGAAAGATACATAGATTTGCTTACAGCCGATTTCTTAGAAAAGCTCATCCTTCCTAAGCCAAATGTCCATCCGCAATATCCATAATCTGTTTTCTACAAAATCATTATATGGAACACACAATGAAGCTAAAGCAATAGACATGATGTGCCCTTTGGAAATTGCAGTTAATTAAAGCAACATTGCAGAAGCAGCTCAACACTACACACTCTGTTTAAAGAAGCACACAGAAAAGACGCTGGATGACAGGCAGTGGGGAACAGAAACATTCTTTCATATCACATAAAGAGCCTCAGAATGATGTTGCTCTTGCATTTGTCAATTCAAAATTCACCCTCCCTCATCTTTCTCCCTTTGTATGGAATGACCTTGAAAAATATCTTGCTCGTCTAAGCTCCTCGTTCTCTTGCTGAAGCTATTTCCCCACCCCAACCTCACCTGTCAAACTACACTAAGCAGGAGGAATAACCAGGCCTGGGAGCCCAAGTCGCTTCTATGTGTGTGTGTGTGTGTATGTGTGTGTGTGTGTGTGTGTGTGTGTGTGTGTGTGTGTGCGTGTGTGTGTGTGTATGTGTGTGTGTGTGTGTGTGT
>JBBPDE010000128.1:14822971-14835585 GCA_037974605.1 Nannopetersius ansorgii
GTGTGTGTGTGTGTGTGTGTGTGTGTGTGTGTGTGTGTGTGTGTGTGTGTGTGTGTGTGTGTGTGTGTGTATGAGTGTGTTAGAGAAGGAGAGAGAAATAGAGAGAGAGGGCAAGAGAAAGACAGAGAGAGATAAAGAGTGCTGGCCTGAAGGTCACTGGCTACAGCGGTAATGGGCACAGTAATTCAAGGGGTGCTTTAGAATGGTCTTAATGTGGAATGTCACTTCCTTTCCAGAATAGGTTTTGAACGAACAGTAATCTCTTATCATTGCACAATGCCCTGTCAGGTCTTGAGGTGGCTGTCCAGCTGAAACACATTTCTATTCAGAATTAATTGGTTTAGTCAGGGGGAAATGAGAGTGCATTAATCATATCTGAGTGGTACGTGTCCTCTGAACCATCTCCTTTTCGTGGACTGGCACATGGCATGAGGTCTTCCCAGGTGACTAGACATGTGCTGATATTCAACATTAAGGTATGCTGTGATAGTCAGAACACAATGACAAAATTGTAGACACTGTCACTGTATTTCAGTCAAACATGTTACAGTTTAATCACAGATTTTTACTCATGCAAACCAGTTCTGGCTTACACTACAAGGTCATACTGCACTGTCAAATTGTGATCATATGAGCTTCTTTTCCTCTGTTAGGAACATGTCTTCCATCATGTAGGCATGTACGATTAGTATTTTTAGAGAGCTGCCCTTTACTGTGGGTTATGAAGCTGCTAAAGACCCAAGATGATGCCCATTCAGAGCAAACATTTTCGTCTGTATATAAAACGGGGGTAAAATAAAAAATCCATTACAAAATGTTCGGTAATAATCACGTAATTAAAGTTCTATACCAGCACACACAGGCCGAGGTGTGGACTCACATTTAACTTGAATACCAAAGATTTTGACTAGAAAGACACAATCACCAAAGCAAAAAAAAACATGGAGAGGTGTTTTTCAAGTAAAGGCATTCTGGCATGACCAATGGGAAGGTTTTTTTTTTTTATTTTACCAAATCTTTCAAACTGTTCATTTCAATTAAACAAACATCCGTCATCATGATTTTCTTATTTTATTTTAAAAGATAATCAAGACAAGCATGAGCAATCACAATATGCCTCAAAGTGGAAACCAGCAAAATTCAATTCACCAGCCAAAGCAATTCACTATCACTTTGCTCTCTGCTCTTTAAACATTGCTCAGCACATTGCTCATTTAGTTTTATATAAACTAACATTCATATTTAGTTTAAACCAGTGTTTGTGTTTAGCTTATATGCATATATGATAGGGCTGTATCAGTACATGTATTTGTACTGAAACGTCACCACACGTGGGTCACGGTTCGGTACATGATATCTAAAAGCGCAAGTAAATCATCAACCTGGGTTATAGTGTGGTGCAATAGTGCCACCAACTGGTGTAACACTTCTGCTGCCTTACACATACATGAAAATATAAGCAGTAGTGTGTTTACTGGTTCATACACTGCTGTTTATTTAAAATAAATGAAAACAAACCACGTCTCATTCTTTAGAACTTTCTGTTACTTATCGTGAAGCGTACCAAACCGTGACCCCAAAACCGAGGTACATATTGAACCATGACATCTGTGTACCATTACACCCTTAATATATGATCATCATACCCACAGAATATTTGTCACAGTTACTTGATTCAATGCATTTTCATTCACAGAGCTGACCTTCGGTTTGCCAGTCATCATTTTAATGATGCATTTGCCAAAGAATGCATGTTGACTTGTTTAGGAGGCGAAGTTCAATATATGTCTTGTCTCTGGACTTTCAGCTCTGTAATTTATTCCCAACATTTGTTCCCACTTCTGACTACAGGTGTCATTCAGCATGAACTATTTTGAAGTAAAAAAAGTATTTAACCATGACCCACCAATAGGTCCAAACATTATTTACACGCTTGTATAAGGTACAAATATGCCAGGCAGTTTACTTTACATTCCATTTAGTTACTGAAATATTTAAGTTCAACATGTCTGTTGTTTTAAAATAAAATAAAAAAACAAAATTTAAGTTTACTCAGTAAATACTATAAAACTAAGGTATTCATTTAGAAGAGTGATGAATTGGAGTTTGGGTTCACTGAGGTTAATTAAACTGGCAAATTTCACACAGTTTTCTCTATAACGCTAAATGCTCTGTTACAGTATGCAAAATAACCCACGCTACCCCACAAACCAGCCTCCAGCTGTGATTTCTGCTGTCACACATTTGAGGTAACAATTTCTGCTGTGGCGACATAAGCCAGCAGCTGTTTCTGTGGCCCTTCACCAAAAAACAAGCTTATGCATTTCAGTGCCACTTTCTTATTGTACCTCAAACACCCCAAACTGCAACTATACACAAACAAATGAATTACTGTAAATGTTGAATGACTGTAAATACTGCTCCATGTTTGCCATTAAATCTGTAGCATGATGGGGGAATAAAGACTGGCTTTATTTTGCTTATTTGATGTTTCAGATGCAAATAAATAATCACAGGAGGTCCCAGGTGGCCACATCTTGTCAAAACAAGTGCTGAATATGTCCGTGACAGCAAGTAATCTTGGTTCCACAAAACTGACAACACAGGGATGTTTGGAGATGATCCTGGGAAGTGATCAGGATCTTATTGTGCAATATAGCCATAAATTAACCTATACAAAGACTTATATGTGAAATACACAGACTCAATGTCATTTAGATTCCATTTTTGATTTGTGAATTTTTTTATTTTTGAAAAGTGCTGAATTTGTCAATAATTGTGCTACTGTAATATATTTTTGCTGTGCCAAAATGTATCACATTTTAAGCATTTCTGTCACAGTTGGGGAGGCTAGTCCTCCTCAATTTTGTGCTACATCGGAGTATGGAGCAGACTGGGAACCAGGGATCCATGCTTATGTGTTTTTTATTTACAAACAAACAGAAAATGGCACGGGGGGCCGCTAGATACAGATACGTGAACTAGAATCAGATTTCAGACAAGGCATATAATAAGGCGCACTGAGGCATAAATGAGGCTATAACGGACACATAACGAAAACCAACACAAACTGGGCTGAAATATACACAGGAATCAGGGGGCACAACACAAACTGGTGAAAAACCAAAAACACGTGACACAAGAACAGAACATAAAAATAAAAGCCCCAAAAACCCATAACAAAACAGAACCAAGGAACAGAAAATCAGTGGCCCTTACTGGCCACTGACCGAACCGTGACATTTTTTTTTTTTTGCCAAAGGCCATTTACAGTGTTTGATCGTATACTCTTTTCATTCATGATGAAATAACTAATGGTCATTTCTTGCAAATAATTTTAAAACTGTTCTGTCGGGACATTCAGATTTTAACACAATATACAGGGCAGCTGATATTTTCAAGTGATGTTAAAAAATCAATAACAGAAATAAACATGCGATTATTATTTATTTTTTAACCGCTCCTATACAATACATAGACTGAACAATTTGTGACACTAAACACAATAAACCTGTTTTATGAAAATGTATCTCTGAAATAGATATAACAAATGGTTCATCAAGTTTTTCTTTTAGGGAAATTCAAAGCATTTTTTCCTGTATTCATGAACATTTTCTTCATTTTAGCATAGGTTGGCACGTGTCTGTTCTTTTGCTCACACTCTCTGACTGTGTCGTAACCCCTCTGCACAGACTGCTAGTGACTTCAGACTCTCTCCTCTTCTATCACCACAATCATCGCTTTCACACTCCACTTCTCTCCACTTAAAATATCCCCAAGTGACATTTCTCAAATTCCACTCACCCTCAGAGGCACTGATGATGGGGCCATGGGGTATGGACTGCTAGCAGCGCTAACGACACACTGCTAACAGTGCTGTTGACACACCGCTAAGGCTGCTGATGACTGGGCTATAGTCAATACCACACACTGCCCCAAGCAAAAGATTCAGTTGATTAGCTGAACAAGCACAGTGCTGCCCATTGGACAACTTTATTAAACCGCTTTAAAAAAGCAGTGTTTAGACTTTATATCTTTGTGTTTCAGTGCATCTTTGTGTACTGCAGTACAGGATGTGAGTCCTCAGCACTGATAGGTGGCAAAAAGACAGAAAGAAGCTGTGCTGCCTTAGGCTGAGTATGAGAGCAGTGGGTGTTTCTGAAGCTGTGTGTGTATGTGTGGGAGGGGGTGTTTGTTGAGAACGCATGTATGAGTGTGTGTCTATGTGTGTGTGTGTGTGTGTGTGTTTGTGTGTGTGTTTGTGTGTGTGTGTGTGTATACTTCAGGGTTTGATAAATGAGGCATTGAGGCTATAACGGTACTAAACTGCCTCCCTCCTCAGCTCTGCTGACAATGTGATTAATATTTGCGTGGCATTAAGCTAATTTATCATGGCCACGTGTGAGCCTGTGGGTGGAGCTGTCACATGCAGACTGGACCTGGATCCTGTTTGCTGTGGAAAAGCCGACATTACTTACAAACTGAAACAAACAAAAATTATACTGTTTACTCAGTGAGCAACTTGCTTGGTGAACAAAAAAACACCAACACACAGCGCTTTTACCTGTTACCATTGGCCTTTAGGTGAACTCTACAAACAGCACATTTCATAACATCACAGTCATATAAAAACCTAATTAATCAAATTCTCTTCTCTCTTTTATTTTGCACCATTTGAAAACAGAGGATTAATATTTACTTTAGACTGCACCATGTCTCATTCAGCATTGGAGTCTCATGCTGCCACTGACTGCGTTAACCAGTCAGGGCTCACATTTTGTTGGTAACCCCAGAATCAAAGGTTAGTCTGGGAAGTTTACCAAGAGCAGGATGATCTAGCTTCTGTAGTGCTCTGTACTGTCACAGGCTTGGTTTGATGGATGATCTTTCAATGGCCTAGTATGGTTCCTGCAACCTCTTGATGCTGTCCCCACTGCAAGGCAGCATTAAAGAAAATGCAAAAGGCTTGTCAGAATGAATGTGGCTTTGGTTTTTCCTGAGAGCTCATGACAAGTGAAGCAGAGGTGTTGGCCTGCAGTAAAGGCAGCAACCCCAAATGCAATCGTTTTACTCTTGGCAGGAGAGGTGACTGGATGGTATCTGTAGGAAGCACAGGGCACAGGGTGGACCGGTGTAGTTTGGTGTGCCACCTCTCATCCATTAGCTGTCCAGCTTCAGGGACAGATGAATGAACTCATCTTTTGAGTAGGCATTTCATCTTTAAGCTCTTTGCTGAGATCCTGAAAATAGGCCACTGGATACTATCATGTTTTACTCACAGCCACCAGAATGTGGACAGCTACAGACCTTTTGCCCTGTCTCGCATGGAGGAGGCTTAGCCTAACACAGACTAGGTGATCGAAAGTGTGCCATATGACTTCTGAGAAATGAGCTACAATGGCACTCTGATTCGCCCACACAGGGATCAACAAGTTCAAGGACTGCCCCAAAGTGCCCAGAGGTAAATGATATACACTATTTTCACCATCTTGAGAGGGCAGCTAGATTGATAGAGAGCAGTAAAGAAGTAAGCCCTGATCACCATCAAACATCTCTGGTGTGGGGGGCTGGGTTCAGATTGGGGCAGCAGATGAGATGGGAGTTTAAGCATCACACTGAAGGGTTATGGAGATCACCAATGGCCCGCCAATGGCTGTCCACTGATTTGGATAGGATGACTCTCAGTGCATCAATTCCCTTGTTCCAATAGGTCCACAATAAGTTGCATCCTTCTGTTAGGCAAGGGTCTAACTATCATGTGCTTTCCCCACTAGTTGAACTGGTTGAGCCATTGGTTGAACCCTTACAGTGGATCAGAGAAGATCCCTACAGAGCCTAATAATTTAATAATAAAGCTTTCCATAACATTTTTTTTAATGATGATTTTCCAGTTTTTCACTCAGATTCTAACAGTCTTTCCACTGTGAGTTCTGTATTCCATAGCTGTGGTGCACCGAACTTGGGAACATAATGTTAATGTGCTAATAGACACAGATACATGACTTTCTAATGCCCCATCAGCTCCCGCCCCTTGGATATCTGATGTATAGTAGTGCTCAGGCAGTCCATATAGAGTCCATAAAGAAAATAGAGTCAATCCACTGGTCACTCCCCCTGTGAGTGAACACAGCCGGACAGTGGTTTTGTGTTAAGTATTTGTCTGTTCCCATTGGCCAGTCTGTTAATGTGTAGGGGTATTTAGTCTCCACTGGCAGAAACCCTGAGAACAGTCTATCATCACTATCACCTTTATTTGTGTTTGGGTTCACCAAGTTCTCTGTTAGAGTTTTGACATGGGGTGGTGGTGGCCTAGTGGTAGACCAAGAGGTCATGGGTTTGAATCCTACCTCCAGCACACCACCGCTGGGGGGCAACTTAACCCCAAGTTGCTCCAGGGAGACTGTCCCCTGTAGTTAGAGATTGGAAGTCACTTTGGATAAAAGTGTCTGCTAAATGCCATAAATATAAAATAAATGTAAATGACATATGTGCCGGCTGTCACGCACACCGGGTCACGTGCAGTCACGAGGCACCGGAAATGACTGCACATCAGGTATAACAGCAGGTAACAGGTATACATTCCTCGCACAGTCATTGAAGTGACAAGCTTCATGCTACGTGTCCCAACCCAAGTTCAAATCAGGTTCCGTGAGTACTCACGCTCCTCTGAGCTACCCCTAGTTCCCCTGTGTGTGTGAGTGAGAACGCGGGCTTGTTTGGTGCGAGTCTCAACTCCTTTGTTGGAGCGTTCTCAGAACAAACAGCGTGGTTTACCAGCTCGTGCATGCCAGTCACGCCAGGGCCCATCCGCCATGCAACAAGGCTGTGTCTCGGCCGTTCATTCCTGCTCACCGTGACACCGGCACCTCATCCTCTCCCCGATATCCAAGCGACATGAGAGATGAATCGACTATCCCAGAGGTGCAGTGGGTTTCTGCTCGGGCATGTGGGAGAGGAGCCTGCCGAATGAGGTGAGCTGGACCCAGCCACCCAAGAAGTCCCCGATTTCCTCCAGGGCCCATTGACCCACAACTGTGACCGACTCACCCAGGAAGGCAATAACAAGAGACCTAGTTCGTCACTTAGGTGTTCCTTGGAGAGTTGAGTCTTCTTACAGTGTTTGAAAACAGTGAGGGACTCTGGAAATCTGATCAGAGGACGTTCCACCACTGGGGGAACTAGACTGAAATGAATCTTGATGCATGTCTTCCTCTTCTTTTGAGCAGCGGAGCTTCAAGATGAGCAGTGCTTGAAGTTCTGAGAGGATGAAAATGACACACTGCTTGATCAGTGCTGATAAGTAAAGAGGTGCAGGTTCATTCTTGGCCTTGAAGGCAAGTCTTAAGGATTTACATTTAATGCGGGCGGCCACATGAAGGCTCCTTAGTAGAAGCATGGTGTGTGAGAATTAAGGAACATTAAAGTCGAACCTCGCTGCTGCATTGGTCACCTGGTCTTGACACCTTCAGTGGGACTCCAGCCAGTAGAGAGTAGCAGTAGTCCTGTTTAGAGATAACCAGAGATTGGATGAGTATTTGTGTAGCTTCAGTGGTGAGAAAGGGTTGGATTCTTCTGATGTAGAGGAAGAGTTTAGGAGATTACTGCTGGGATACCAAACTTGCTAAAAAACAAAAAACAAAGCAGAGTTGTTCTTTTGTAGAATTATAGCGATAGCCAGACAACCTCTTTGCTTTCCTCTACTGACATTTCACCCACCTGCTAAAGTCTGCTAGGGGCCATAATATGTTGCTATGGTAACAAACTAATGGCTCGAGTCATGTGAGAGGGACTTATTACCTGACTTTATTAATCAGCATTTACAGAAAATTAGTCAGGAGAGAAATTGCAGGCCAGAGGTAAATGAGGGCAGGTAGATTCTAGTTCTCTTACAAATCTAGTCTCAGGAAGGACTTGAATAAATATTACATTGGATTTTATTTGTTAGTCCAACCCCAAGCAACCGTGAATCATTATTATCAAAACCCAAAATGTCTTTGAGTTTTGATAACATCACTGTGTGCCAGTGGGTGGGGAGAATAATATTAACTAATGAAATCATGTTTTACCTCCTGCCACCACCCCCATCTACCATCATGAGAAAATGCTCTGCTAACTGAGACACTGCCTCATAACTGTTTCTCTCGATATACATCACAGATCAAAAATAATGTTGATCATCGTGAATCCATGTTGACTTTAAAGAAATAATTGAATAAAGTCATGGAAATCCGCCGTAGCCCCCTCCCCCCACCCTGCTCCCCGCATCCACCTCACTCCCCGCACCCACCTCGCTCCCTGCCCGACTACAGCCGTAATCTACAGCACCCCAACCCCACTCCCTGGACAACAGCCAAGACATAGAGCCCTGTGATCCACCAACATTAAAAACGATACAGTCTAAGAAAACACAAGACAGAAAGGGTGACATGAGCAGTCACTAAACATTGTAGAATACAACTGTCGCAGGCAGAGATTGAGCTAAAATACAAATGAGTATCCAAATATGTGTTGGTAAGGAATGCCTGGAAGTGTTTTGTAACAAATATTTCAAAGACAAAAAGGTGATAACAGACAATTGAACAGCTGAGTCTCTATTTAGAGTGGAAGAGATCCAGTGAAATGTATCAGCAATAATTAGTCAATTTAATATTTCACTGGAAAACAAACAAATACTCTGGTGAAACGAAGACATCTGGATAAACAAAACATGGAATGACACCATTTCTGAGACACTCTTTCACTTTATAATGCTAAAGTGTTGCATAATCTATCATAATTACAAGCAGGACGATGCAATTAGCATCAATAAACAAACTGTTTATTTATATGATATTCAAATAAACACTTGTGCTAATTGCAGGTGCATGTACTTCAGAATGAGAGACTCCAGAGGCAGACTAGATCATATTACATTTATCAGAGTGGTGTAAATGAAGACTGATCAGTGAATTCAGAGTGTAACAATCTCTGCCCTTCTAAAAATGAACCACTTAGGGACACAACAACGTTGATCTGGCATGAATGACACTAGGCGTTTACAGTTGATTGTAAAGTGAGATCAAAATCAGCACAGTCAGTCACATACCAGCACAGTCAGTCATATATACCTCCTGTTGTAAACTAGAGGAATATGCACATAAAAAAATCAACTGAATATCATGCAGTAAATGCATTGGTATAATATTTTCAACAAAACATGTAAATGTGTATTCTAGTGCTAGTCTATAACACTAAACTGCAAGTGTAAGACTAGCACTAGAATACACATGTCTTTCTGAAAATACTATACCATTCTATATGTTACCTGAGGAAAAAAAATATTCTATTGACAGTAGCACATCTTAGAAATGTATGTAGAATCTTTCCACTGCCCTGCTATGACTAAACCAATATATAAATATTTCTTAAATAACAGTTTTCTGTACTGCAGACTGCCTTGTGAAAAGTCCAGAATAGTAAAAAAAAAAATACACTGTATCTGTTGTTATTGGACACCTAGGTTTCCTCTTGGGTTTCACCACAGCATGGACTAACATTTACCGCAGTGTTAGACCCAGTATGGCCACTGTGTTAAAATCAATAAAAAAAGTTGCTGACAGAAAAATGAACAAGACAAGATTTGGCCAGGTAGGCCAAATCCCAGTCCAGTATTTTCCACCTGAGTTCATGAAATTGAAGCTAATGTTAAGGTTTGTCATAGAAAAAATGGGCCGGAGTCATAGGGTCAGGATAAATAATACTTGTTTTCTAGCTCACGGCATTGTGTTAACTCACTGACCAAAGTTTTCAGTCTCTAAGCTTGCAATTGATACCATGTTATTACTGATTTACAGATATTATTTTTAAGTTCACCCACAAACACAAACATTCTAGCTATCCCACCTCCATGGGGTTAGACCATGTGTGTACATGGCACATAAGCTATTCTTATATTCTTATAAAGCAATGATAAAACATTTACTAATATGCTTACCCATAAAATGGATTGCCACAAGGCTTACATTCATACGGCACATCATTATACACAAAAGGTCATTCAGTGTGCTTTACAGAATAACATTTATTAGAATAAAATAGAATAAGATCATGGGAGAGATCAAAGAAATAATAGTGAGATAATAGTGCAAATGTTTAGAAGAGAGAATAATGCTATTTTAGCAGCTTTTTAAGTTACAGTTGGTGCAGATCTGCTATTGATGGGCAGTTTGTTCCAGCATCGAGCTGCATAGCGACTAAATGCCATTTCACAATGTTTAGTTTCAGATCTTCCACCACTAGCTGACCATCTCCTGCAAATCTAAGAGACCTACCAGGAATATATACTTCCAATATATCAGAGATGTATGTGGGACCCAAACCATAGAGTGACTGTTGACTTCTGAGCGAGGGACTACTCTCTTCCTCTCTACAGGAGTCAACCTTACTTTGGTGATTATGTCAGGTTTTCCATGCAGCTTATCTTAAGCTGGATTGGGGCACCAAAGCCCAATGAAAAGGCTGTCACGCACGTGGGGTATTCTAGTGGGGTATTCACGTCGAGTATAAAAGTGGTTACACACATCACATAGACACATAGAAGTTACGTGCTTCATGTTACTCGTGCCAAACCCTTCTCTTAGTTATCGGTAACATGAGCACTTCAGCTCTTCAGAGCGGTTCTTTTCTTACTCGTGTGTGAGAACGCAGATTCGTTTGGTGCGGATCCTTACTCCAGCCCGAGCGTTCTCAGAGTAAACTGGCTCTCTCGTGTCATCCGCGTTTGGGTCCTTCCTCAACGCAACGTTTGGGCGAGACCCAGTTGTTCTGGTTCCACTCGTGACACAGGTACAGCTTTCATGTCAGGTCAAGTCAGGCCAAGCCAAGTTTATTTATTTAGCACATTATCATGCACAAAGGTCATTTAATGTGCTTTATGAGGAATAGAATAAAAAATAAAATAGAAGAAAATAAAAGAAAATAATAGAAGAAACTAAAGAAAACATAGGAAATCAATAAAGAAGATTGAAAGACCAACAGTAGTGCCAGGTGATGTGATGGACTTCCAGACATATGATATATGTTTATTTTTACAATATATATTGTATAGGGTTTAAATGTTCTTGAGAAATTTGACAGTAATGTTTCATTAATTCATGACTTTATGATTAAAGTAACTCATAATAAAAGCACAGTTCTAAGGGACTTCACTTCAACAGCTTTGTGTGCTCCTGCACTGAAGGAACACAGGGGTGTGTGTCACATCAGACAACAGAGAGCTCATTAGCACCTCACACCTCTGCAGAAAAAGAGCAGGAAATAAACACCATCACTTAGCAACGACCTTTTCACACACCAAACAAATGCAGCGTCTCTGATGTATGTCATCTCCCAGAATAGCAATCAAAAACACTGATAGGGAGAGACCTGGGGGAGAGATTCTGCTCATCCATATTAAAGAAACATATCAAGTTCACTGTTACACTGTAGGATAAAATAGAAAGTGATTGTTGAACTGCATCATGAGTGTTTCTGGTGATTATTCATGAAAAATGATATTACAGTTTTAATATCAGTGTGGTGTTTCACAATGCATGGGGTTACCCTTGGTAAAACTCTCATTCATTATTATAATGCATTGAATATAATGGCTTATTGCTAGTGTATTCAAAGAAGTAACTCATTTATAATGACTTTGTAATCTTTGCCTCTTAGCCTATCCCTGTTCTCTGTTTCTTGGATTTTTTTTTTTTCAACATAACATTTGCAACATCTATGGCAATTCCAATGCCCATTTCTCTTCAGTCTTGGACTGGATTTCTATACCTTGGTGTTGTTTTTACTCTCCCTGAGAGGTGTGTGGTATCATAGGCAGTGCCACAGGGGCTGCCACTGGGAGAAATACAATAACAGCATGCTAGAGACCTAGGAAGTGCTTTTAGCTTTGTTTAACCAGGACACTGAGAGATGCTGTTGGTGATGCTTCTTTTTCAGGCCAAGACATTTTTGCCTTGAATTTCTTATCCACATCCGCTAATGTCCTATTCAGTCCTGTTTAATATGCTGTGAGTTAAGTGTAGGGATGGGAAATTATTTAATAAGTAAACACGAACATTTACTTATTGACAACAAGCAGTGATTAAGCCTAGAGTAAACATTTCTTATTATCTATCATGCAAGTCATTACATTTTTAATCTGCTGCAATTAATACCCTGAAATATGCATTCTGATTCCTTGCCCTGTTGCTATTTCTATTTATTTTTATTCCTGTGGGTTTAAATTGGCTAGCTAACTTTATTGAAAGAGTTTGTATTAAGGTCACATAACTCTTGTGTGAACTTTTTAATCCCCTTATCTCCCCTAAGTCTCCCCTTAATAGCTACATTTCAAAGACAATGGGAATCTTAGCTGTCGTGTTATTTAATTTTCTATCATCCTTCACTTAATCCAACAGGAAATGAAAGAAAATTAAGGGACTACAACTATAAAGGCACTAACAAAGACAGAGAGAAGACAGAGAGACCAGCTGAATAGATTTCACTGGACATTTGTCTATATGAAGTCTGTCCTGTGCTCCTCCATCACAGTCTGGTATGGAGCAGCCACTAAACAGGACAGGAACAGACTGCAGCGGACT
>JBBPDE010000128.1:14873202-14894349 GCA_037974605.1 Nannopetersius ansorgii
CCTATCAGCACTCGGCTGGAAAATTACCGGAGAGAATTGGGGATGTTTTAAACAGCCCCAATTCTGTCCCGCTACATGTGCTTCCTCTACAAGCACACTAATTAAGGTAATCGGCACCTGTTTGTTATAAATTTCTGCATTATTGTGGGGATTTCCGTGTAAAACTATGAGCTCGGTTTTCCGCATGTGACTGAATCCGCAACTCCTGAACCGTGTAAAACTGGGGGATTACTGTATTTAATTTTCTTATTATCTTTTGTTTTTTTGTATCTGATCTGTTTCCACCATGTTAATGTTTCTCTGTTTTTGGGCTGGGATGACTTAGGCTTTATGGAGTGTGGGCTTGTTTGTGTTTCGCAGTCAAGTCACAGTGATTTTGAAGCACTACCGTTTCTTTCTTGTTTTTCTCAGTGTTAGGTTACTAGCCAACTAGATGTTTAAATGTTGCATGACTGAGTTCTGAATTAGCCTTTGTATATGTAGATTCAAGCTTATCACTTTTTCTCCTAAAAACGTGTTTGTTTTATGAGCTTGATGAGATTAGTTCCCAATCACACTGCATACAAATACCAAATTGGTCTGCCACAAACAAAGAAAAACATACACTGTAAATACCATTTTTTATATAATACTGTACAGATTTCTCTAATTCTGTTGCTGCTACTTGCTATTTTGCACATTTATTGCTGTGTACCTCAACTTTCGCATTCCTTTGCATTTTTGTACACTTAATGATTGTGCTGCCAGAATACAGCATGTCAAACCTTATTAACTCACCTTATTTACTACTGTTATGCTCATGTCAACTGCACTGTGTGTTGTCTTGTTCTGGTGTCTGTCTTTGCACTCTGCATTTTGTCCTGTGTGCAGTTACCATAGTCATGCAATGTTCTGTTTGTGTTCGTGTGTTGTATCGTGGTTCTGATGGAACATAGTTTTGTTTCACTGTGTACTGTGTATATGGCTAAACTGACAATAAACATGCCTAACTTTAATTGATGACTTTTCTCCTAGTTACTTTATTATTATTACGTTTTTAAAGTTTGGGTCATAATAGTTCCGCAATCATTTATAAAATTCCAAATTACAAGTAAATTGTGTGAGTATTACCATTTCCAATGCCATTCAGTAGCTGCTTTAGCTGCTGCTGAAGTTTAGCACAACCATCTAATGAGTGGAGTGTGAAACCAGAAAGTAAATTATGTTGTTCCTCACTGTATTTCCCTAACCAAGATGTTTTATAAACAAAATGTTTATTGTAACTTAAAATAAATCATCTCATTTAATTTAGTGCAAATGTGCTTTAAGAAGGCTAGGCCTTCATTTTGTCATTACTACTTCATTCTAAGCTAGACTTGTCCTGTCCAGTTAGAAAAGAGCTTCCAAAGCAGTGTTCCACTCGGGTGATCTCATAACATCTCTGCTCTCAAATTCAAATTATTCTCTACGAAATAATGAAACACAGAAGAATGAGAGCACTTTTTGTGGATGTCACTGGAATGTAATTTTATGTCTCATCTCATTATCTGGTATCACCATTCAATTTACGATTTTCAATTTCACTTTTTCATGCTTCATTTCTCCACATTCGGACCATGTGTTTCTCTCAGATAAGGGCTACACATTCTAATTGACAAATGAGATAAAGAACAACACTGATTGAATTGTCAGTTTATTGCCAAAATTTTTCACTGCAGCTGAACGTACAGTCAAAAGCGCATTTATTATTAGAGGTTGTTTAATGCTCGAAGAACCATTTCCATCTTGTTAATTCCACTTAACTCTCTGTGTCTTGAAGTGAAGTCAAGAACTAGTGGGAAAGGCAGCACTGTGTGGGGTGAATTCAGGTAAATTGAAATAATGATTTTTACAGTTAGAGGCTTATTGATCTCTGGTTTAAACAAAATACTCAATCCACCAATCATTTGAGCCATTCATCCTAATCAAGGCTATCAGCATTGTTGGGGTGTATCTCAGAGGTTATAGTGCAAAATAAACTGGGCATCTAGCTGCAATTTGCTTGTTGCATCTCCGTTTGCCTGACATACAAGTCTTTGGACTATGGGAGGAAAACAGGCAATCCTAAAGAAACCCACACAGACATGAGAACATGTAAACACACAGAAGGGACCCTGAACCCCTGGCCATAAATAAAAGCCAAGACATTGTGGCTTTTAAATAATTAGAGGCTGGAATGATAAAATGAACTGACTACTACAATCATGACATTCAAGATGGTTACTCAGAACAAGTCACTCCTTTCAATAGCAAGATAGGTTAGTGAAAGAAATGGCAAACAACATTTACACAAAAAGAAATTGCTTAATACATATCATTTGTTTAGTCATAGTTTTGAATGTTGATGGACATTCTAAAGAGAGTGTCTTTAGTCTAGAGGTAGACTGTTATTGGCGTTAACATGCTGCGTTAAAGTGAGACTCTTATCGGGCAATAAAAAAATATTGCTGTTAATCTATTTACAAAGTTGGGTTGGGAGTAGAGGGTGACACAGGAGTGAATTTGCAAACCTCTCCCGTCCCACTTCCACAAAAAAAACCCCATCCCATCCCAATCCTATAAAAAACGGGGAAATCCCGTCTCGTCCCAATCCCAGAAGAATGACTCCCTTTCCCTCCCACTCCAAGTGTTGTTGTTTTTTTGTTTTTGGCTGGAATCTGTCAGTTACAGTAAAAAAACAGAGCCATCACGTCTGTAATTTTTGACTTTACAGTGGCTGCCACCTTACGTTTTAACTTTGAAGGAAGAAATTGATTGCCTCAAGAGGGCTGCTTTGTATGTGTGATGCTAAGCAGTACTTCATCGGTTGTCTACAAGTCTTGCAGCTGGCGTATTGCGTTTTCATGCCATCATTCTCAACGCACAAATTTTTTTTGTTATTTCAGACTGCCCAAAAATATCTGTGAGCACAACTGATGTATTATTTTCAGACAGTAGTCATTGCAGCGTAGCTTTCACATCTGCCTCCATTTTGGTTATGATTTTCGCGTCTAAAAGTGCGTGAAGAAGCTACTTACTCTCTTACATTATTGGTAGTTGGGACTCTCTACACCAACTGTGGAGCACGCCATTCACTTAACCGGCTCCACACAGCAAACAGGAGGAGAGCATAAAGAGACAGGACAACTAGTATTGAGTTAAACATTCCTTTTAATTCATTTAAAAGGTATATTTCTGTATAAAGTTATTATAGTGTTACTATGATTCCTGGTCCCACCCACTCCCGCTTACATTTTTCCAGTCTCATCCCAATCACGTTATTAATAGTGATTTTGTTTCCCATCCCGCAGGATTCCCGAAAAAATGTCAGCCTCTAGTTAGAAGCTGGGCCAATACTACGCAAGGTGCCTAATGTGAAACAGGGACATCACTAGGATGGAAAGACAAGGGGGGCTTAGCTTTTCACCAAACCTTTACTTTCACTTAAGGAAACAAGTAAAGTTAAGCAGTGAACAGTTATGGACACTCATAGTATTGTTCTGTTGAACTGAGTACAAACGACGCTACCAGAGAAATATTACTTAACGGGCTCCGGTTGCTACTCGCTAACAAGCAGCACTGTGTAGCTCCGCTTGGGTCCTAATGCCCGCCTGCTACTTACAGCAGCTTCAACAACCAGTACATCATTTTAATTCAATAATGATAGCTAGACTTATTATTTTAAATTTCAATTCATAGTTTTGTTTCCATTTATAAAGTGTGTATTCGCACTCAGTGATATCTTGTATAAAATGTATGGATATATAATTTAAAAATAGTATGATGGCTTGGGATCTTGGGTTTTTCTTGGGGGGGAGGGGCTTCAGACCTAGATTAAGATTACGGTGAGATTAATCTAGATTAAAGAAAATAATCTATGCCCACCACTAATTTAGCCCCAAATAGCTGAGAGACAGAGATAGATAAAGCAAGCTAAATAATTGATAGCAGATTCCTACACAACATTTATGGTAGGAAAATCTGTATGTATTTTTGAAACAATGTTTTTGTTTATTTGCATTTAGTAACATGAGCTGAAATAGATAAAAATCTCATTACATTACAGAACTTCAGATGTACCTTGTCCACTGCACCACCTTGCAAGGGAAACCCTCAGGGAAGTGTCTAGAAAGATAACTGTTTTGTAAGAGGTACACTAATGACTACACTTTCTGGACAAAGTATTTATAGTTGTTGCAGCATTGTAGTAGAGGAACCACATAATCCATCCTTCCATCCCTACCTCCCTGTAGAGTTAACCAGCACTACCACATCCCAGGGAGGCTGTTTTCAACCTGTAAACAATGGGAAATGCAGGTGAGTGAGGAATGAAGTACACAAGACACAGAGGACATACAGGCCCAGTTTGACCATTTCTCTATTACAGGGGCTGTCTAGGACAGTACATAACCTCACCGCTGATCGGACTTCCATATCCATATAGAATATGAGTTTTTCTTCATCATAAAAATGTGTTTGCACTACATGAGGAAAGGGAAATATGTAGCTTATCCTCCACATTGATCTCTCAGTAATACACATTTTTGATAGTTAAGGGTAACAATTCAGACTAAACCAACACTATTAGCTGTCTTTAGGTAATCCCTACAAAAAGTGTAATCATAGGTTTTATAATTAGATAATATTGTGCTGAATGTTATTTGTAGCTTAGGAGGTAATTGCTGAACCAAAGAAACAGCCATTCTTCAGTCAGCTGAATTTCTGTCTCCTGCAGACTACTTGTGCATTGTCCCCATTCTTTCCAACATTTAATCTGATCGCTGGTATTTAATGTACATTTAATGACAGGTTTTACAAATATCACAATCTGACATTTTCTCTATAAAAATATTTGTCAAAACATGCATTCTAAGTGTGGTGTATTTTTATTCTATGATCACATTATCTGGTCAAAGTGGCACAATATTGATAATCTGAGAGTTGAATAGACCCACAAATTCAAGACTCACAAAGTCACAAATTGTATAGTCCCTGATGCTGTAACCCCTTTCCTGTTTGTGAAACTGCACCCCCAGTCCCGGTCCCCGAAGCTGTGATGCGCCAGTTGTTGGGTGGCGGGTGCGCTGTAGGGAACTGTAGGTGGGCAACCTATAGGACACAGAGGGGCGACACCTACAAAGCAAGCGAGTGGGACCCACAAGGGCCCGAATTGACAGCCAGTAAGTGTAACCCCGCTTTGGGAGACAACCACGTGGTGCCTATGGGGTTCACAGGGTTGTGCTGGAGGGAGGGGGAGCGTCTGTGAGGTCCGCTAGAGGTTGCCCTGCCCTGAATGAACTTTTATTTTGTCTTACCGTGGTGCACTGGTTTCTGGTTTATCGTCTAATTCTGTTATCTAGGATTGTGTTGGCTCTCTCCATGTGAGAGAGTGTGTTTTACTGTGTTTTACACTGCGTTACTATATTAAGATGCTAGTGAGCAAAGGAGGCTGGGTACTTCTTTTATCTCTTTCTCTTTTAAATTTTTTGTTTTTTTTATCTTGGCAATCATAGCACTGCAATGTTTTTAAAAGGTCTATTTAAGTGAGAATGTTAATCACTGGGTGCTACTCTAAAAGGACAGAAAATGCTGTACACAATCCTTCAATGCTTCTTGAACATATTTAATTTATCTTTTGTAAGTTGATGAGAGTAGCCTACTTATATAAAAACAAAACTTAGAAAAGTTATATTCTTTTGCCAAATTATGTGACAAAAAGATTTGATTGTAAGTTCAAAGTTAGAGACTGGCCTAGGTGATCTTAATGAGGTTGCTTTACTCAAATTTACTGTAATGGTTTGATAAATTTTCTGGAGTCTATTTTCCTCAGTGCACTGATTTGTTGATGCTCAAGTAATCCACAAGGTCATTTCCTAAAAGAGCTCACAGGGAGTCTTGCTTGAAACCCTCCAGATAATGACTAAAGAAAATGAAGGTGGCCTCCAAGCTCTCCCTATACTAGTGTCTAAGACTCGCTGTTGGTGGTAACTGAAAAGGGGAAGACATAACCCCAGGGTGACAGCAGACTTTTTCAAGAGAAAGAAAAAGAGGGAAAAATCTTTACAAGAGAGGTGGCCCCGCTGGGGCTTTTTTCCGGTTGAGGGGCTTGCTGGCAGGAGGTATTTCCACAGATTGTACGAATGCAGGTAAAATGTCAAACTCTGTCCCACCGCAACAAGAGGACCCTGTCTGGTCAAATGAATTTTTCCCGGGGCAACAATATATTCTGGAACTGTATGGCTTCTCTGAGGGATGCTGCACTTCCATGCTACGTCCTACTTGTTCACTACTTCGGTATGATTGATGATCAGATGTGGAGATAGAAGGTTCAGCAGTGTAACATAAATCCCCTGGCACATTCCTATGTGATGTGAAATGCTAAAAAAATATGTCTTTAATAAATGCACAAACTGACAATAATGACTTGAATTAATTGTCACTCAGATACATATAACGCAACTATGTTACATCAGCACAATTGCATTGAAATGCAGTGATGTAATACATTCTTACCAGTGTTTCTCAAACTTATTTGTCCTGGGGACCAGTCACGGCAGGCTTTGGGGCTACAGGGCCCTGCATAAATAAACATACCCCCCCCCCCACCACCACCATCACCATTTGCATGTGCATAGATAGATCGATAGATGTTATTACTATAGACAGTTATTATTATTATTATTATTATTATTATTATTATTATTATTATTATTATTATTATTATTATTATTATTATTATTATTATAAGACTATGCTTATAAATAAGAACCAAGAAACCTTTGTGTGTTTTATGTGTTTTTTGTTTTTGTTTTTTTTAACTATACTTTTGAGACACCAAAACCACATCAAAACACTAATGTTTGTGTTCACACTGCAAGTAAAAGATAAACGTCTTGAACTTGAGTATTTGGTATTTAAGTATTTTTAAAATATTTAGAAGATTTAGCTATTACAAACTCTTTGGGAGCAGGACAGGCAGACAATGATGACAGTTAACACATGGCCAGACAGACAATGACAGCCACCACGTGTCCACTGACATGTACTTAGTCTCATTCTTTTACAAATTGCACAAAATCTACATAACATTTCTGACTGCTCTACATATTACGTACCATTTCTAAAGTGACTCTATCAATAAAAAGTTATGACATGGTGTTGCTGTTTACTTTCTGCCAGAAACCGATCAGTTACCCAAATGTGTTCAGTGATGTATCTAGGATTTCTATAAAGAATACAGTCACTTTCTTCTTCACAAACTTGGTCCCACTCATTGGAAATCAAAACAAGATTGGCTGATGCAACTGTCAGTTGTTAATTATGCTGGTGATTAATATGACATGGTAGGACTTCAAACCAGTGCTTGAAGGTCTGCCCAATGGGAGCACAGAGGCAAACTTTCTTTATTTCCCAGAAATAATTCTCCCCTGTATTCTACTCATGTGCAACTGTTTGACACTTTTACATCATGCAAGTGAACATATTCACTTTTTATTAAAATGACCCATCAAATTCGGTGTCCATTGTTTCTGAGTCTTGTAATCTTAAATATCAGATATATTCGTGGTTACATACCTGAGAGGTCTGTAACTGAAAGATTTGAACCATGAGCACACAGTCAGTGCACTAAATGACACTTTATAATAACCCCCCAAAATAATTGTGAAAGCTTTTGTCTCCTTTTAAAGTCAAACAGGTGACAGTGCATTTCCTGCATACAGTACTGATATCATCTTTCAATAAACTGAATGTCATTCTGTTCTCTGCTGTTCTGCTGAGGCTGTATTAATGGCTAATCTACCATTAAAGTCATCATTTGAGACTTGTCAGAAACAATTCCCCTGCAGTGAATAAGAAAATTCCTAAAGGACGGCCTGATAGTGTCCCAATCAGACACACAGATAGAAGCATTTGTGCACATGACACTGGCAGAGACAACAAGGCAAACAGCCTGACAGATCTAATTCCTTTTCTCGTCCCTTGGCCATTCTTCAATTAAATTGTCAACAATCACCTGCCTTCATAGCCCAGGACCTGAAAGGATAGAGTAAGAGAAGAAAGAGAAAAATATCTAGTGGCTGCTTCTGGCTATGTCTCTCTTTCCTTCTCTCCTGACCGCAGGTAGTGGAGATCCTCACATTCAGATGTCATGCCTCTAGACAGGGCACCAAAAGCTGACACCAGATTTATATAAGTTGATAAGAGTGTAAAGAAGAATAAGGGCTTGAAGGAAGATCTAAGAACATTAGATCACTACATCACTTCTCAGAACAGAGCTCAGATTCAGTTCATTCTGTAATGGAAAAGCCATAACCATTACATGATCTGGGTTAAACAGGTCTGAAGTAAGGATTGCCTTTGACCAAGCGTTTGAAACATGAAGCTAATGGCATGAGATTAGGAAACATAGCCTTATTGTTCTGGTGCGTCTGGCAATATTCTTGTAAAGTTTATGGGACTGACACTCAGTTGCACTCAAACAGCTGACAAAGTTAGAAATTAAATTAGTAAATGCGAGTTCAGCATTACCCGGGTTTGTGATGAATTTGTGATGAATCACTGGCTACAACAATTCTCTGCCTTCACATGAACACAGTATACCAAGCTGTTTCTAAAAACAACACAACAGTGTGTATATAGAGGTTTAATTCAGCTGGGGCTGAGCCCTGCCACACAGGCCTAGGATCTTCAATGTCACATGTGTGCTCAGACTTGCACCTCTTTAACAATTTATGTATATTTTTGTATATTTTTCTCATTTTTAATAATTAAAACAATTACCTGCTGCAGTGGAGAGCCTAACGGGACAGTGAGGCTCTAGCAGGACAGTTAGAGCATCTGCTGCATACACACATACAGCAATGAAGACAACTTGTTTTAGTCATTGTTATAATGACTAAAACAACTGTCCTGCTAGACTGCAAACAACTGTTAGTTCCAGCTTTACAAGTTGATGAGGTGATAACAATGAACATGGCACAAAGTGAGGGTCAAGGAGGCGTTGAACCCAAATGGGAGTGAAGCCAGGATGAAGTGGAGCTCAGACTATAACCACATTTGTCATTTACATTATGTTGCTTTCATCATGAATGGGGTTAATATGAGGTTGGTTGAAAAGAAATCATAAGCCAGTGTGGTGAGTTGCATTCAACGCCACATCAGACAAGTCTGACGCTGTGAAGCAGATCAGTGGAGAAATTTGTGTTTATCAGTTTCTTTGATCATATCATGTCTTACTTGAAACATGTTGTGCAGAACTTTCATGTTTCAACTTTCAACTAGCAAATACAAATGTGTTCTGTGACCACTGAATCTGTTTGATTTTGTAATTTGTTTAATTTGGTCCGAACCATGCATAGTCACCCACAGGCTTTTGTTGCAAAGCAGATGAATAATTCACCTCCTGTGAAGCAAAATTGTCTGGCCCATAGAGACAGATGCCTGTTCACCCTGTATGCTGCCTTTCTGTCTGGATATGGTTGGTATCACTTTCGAGTGCTTTCTGAAAAGCTTGTGAGAAAATACAAATGAACCTTTTCTCAAACCAATCTTGTAACCAGGTACAAAACAACGTGAAGCAATCGACATGTAAAACCTTCATCTGCTGAAACAGTGTCATTTTGAATGTGTAACTCAGCAATCATGCTGTGAAATAGACCATTTTATGCATTGTGAAACAGAGAATACACAGAAGATGAGTCTCCAAACACTGTAAAAAATTCTCATAGAAAGATGAGATTTCATATGTGGAAGCATCTTTAAGCCGCAATCACACCACACATTTGCTGTTTGAGTCACCTTGTGAAATTGGTGTGACTGGGGCTTATCTGGGAAAAAAACTAAAACGCCATAGCAAGATATCTAACTCATCAACCATAAAAATCCAAAAGTGAACATTACAACAGGGGAAATAAATATTTGATCTCCTGCTGAATTTGTAAGTTTGCTTACTTACAAAAGCATAAACTGTCTCTAATTTATGAGGTAGTTTCATTTTTACTCAGAGAGACAGAATATCAACCAAAAAACAAACATGTTTCATAAGATATAAATTAATTTGCAATATCATGGAGTGAAATAAGTATTTGATCCCCTACAACCCAGCCAGACTTCTGGCTCCCACAGACTAGCTGTGTTCTAATGTTGCACACAGATTAAAATCAGTCCATTAATTACAGATACTCCTGATCTTAACTCGTTATGTGTATAAAGCACACTTGTCTACAGAATCAGTTTCTTCCATTCCAACCTCTCCCCCACCGTGGGCAAGACCAAAGAGCTGTTAAAGGACATCAGGGACGAGACAGTAGACATGCACGAGGCCGGAATGGGTTACAGGACCATCAGCAAGAAGCTTAGTGAAAAGGTCACAACTGTTGGTGCGATTATTTGGAAATGGAAGAAACATAAAATGACCATCAACTGGCCTCAGTCTGGAGCTCCATGCAGTATTTTGCCTCATGGCATGAGGACGATTATGAGAAAGGTAAGGAATCAGCCTTGAACTATATGGGAGGAGCTTGTTAATGATCAGAAAGCTGTTGGGACCCAAGTCACTAAGTCACTGAATCACTGAGCTACCATTGGTAACTCACATCATAAAGGACTGAAATCTTGCAATGCCCGCAAGGTCCTCCTGCTCAAGAAGACACATGTAGAGCCCATCTTAAGTTTGCCAGTAAACATTTAAATGATTCAGAGAAGGCTTGGGAAAAAGTGCTGTGGTCACCCTTGTGAAAAAATAGTATACTTGAATTTATTTACAGTATACTAAAAGTATAAGGCACATACTTAAAATATACTATCTTTTTACTTACTTCTTGAAGTACACTTGAAATATACTTCAGAGACGCTATATGTAGCTTTCTGCAGTATACTTAAAACATGGTAGTTGATTTTGTGTAATACATATACAGATATTTTTGCTTTTAAAATAAAATACTTTAAAATACTTAAAATAAGTTCATAAAGTTATGTATGCTTTAATTATATTTATTTAATTATTCAAAGTTGCTAAGCAATATTTGGGAAAACAAAAATAGCACTTTTAAAATGTACAAAATATATTTTAAGAATGTTAGCAGTTATAATTCATATTCACACTCATTTCTACACTGCTGGGTAAAAACATGAGGCAAACAGGGAGTATCATGGTTTCTATACATTCAATTTATCTGAACAACTACAAGTGCAACAGTATACTAAAGTACGAAATAAGCTGGGTCAAAAAAGTATAAAGTTAATACACTTAATATATTTTCAGTGTATTAAATTAATATCATTATCACAACTTTAGTATATTAAGTATACTTAAAGCTGGGTCAAAAAAGTATACTCTAAATAGGGTGTACTTAAGTATATTAATAGCATAATATTTTTTCACAAGCGTCCTCATATTTGCTGTCATGTTTTGTATCCTATTTATGTCTCTCTTCTAGTGGTGACACCTAGAAAAACAAGGAAGGAAAACAGAAACAATACAGCTCGAGATACTGTTTACCGGCTGTGGGAGTGTGTCCCTGTCCAAGACTCAGCAGTCAGCAAGACTGCAAGTCCCAGCTATAAAGGGCTATATGCAGATGCAGCTGATGGTGGCTAATGACGAGGGGAAATGTCTTCTGCTTCCTCCTGCCTGCCAGAGAAGAGGGAGCAGCCCAGTACCTTCCTCTGCCAGTTTGAGCAGGGGTGGTGGGTAAATGCCGGCCTCAATCTGAGAAAATGTTGCGTGCAGTCTGTTCAAGGCCACAAACTTGATGGCGTTACAGAACCAGTTAACTAAGATTACCATGTCTGACTGGGGACAGTTCCCTAAAAAAAAAGCCCAACATCCATCCACAGCCACGAAGGAATGTGCAGAGGGTGGAGCAGGCCTGCAGGATTCATCCTGTAGTCCTTATTGTGGCCACACACTTGAGACACTGCTATGAAGTTCAAGACATCCACAAAAACTGCTTCTGGAAAAACTCCAGGGTGGAAGTCCCTTTATGGAACCTAGTCAAAAGGGCAGAGTAAAACTGAACCTGGCAAAGAAGAGGCACCAAATGGCCTAGCAAGGGTTCAGACATTTGGCTTGCTCAGTATAAGCCAAGTTCTTGTGGTCTTGTGGTGTTAAGCCCCCACAGATGTTTTTACTTCTGGTCCAAGATTGAGCTCTGTTATAGTACTGCCCCAGCCAGTCCTTCACCACCTTTACTTTGGAGGGGTCAGTGCTAAACATGGGAGGGGTCTGTGTTAGGTCTTTATACTGCAAATCCTAGGAAAATGATCAAGTGGGTATGGCTTCTCCAACTTGGCGAAGATGTGGAACTCCAGAAGAAACTGGAGGACTCCTGATGTGTGCGACATGTGTTCATCTACTAACCAAACCCAATCCCAGTCAGTGAGATGGAGAGCCAGTTGAAGCCCAGTGCCAAAGCCTCCTGGATGTAATCCTCCATGGCCTTCATTACCAGACAGAGAAAATAATCTACCCCTAGAAGGAGTGCTGTCAGGCAGGAGGTTGATGATGCAAACATAGAGCCTGTGTACTGACTTACATGAGCTGGACCTTTTGCTTGCTGAAGACCAACTAAAAAGCCCCAGTTTTCAGAAGGGACCTGAAACTCTGTGGATGAGGTGACCCAACTCAAGGTGCTAGCCTTAGGGCTATTGGTGCACTACAACCGACACTTTTACTACGATTTTACAGGATGGTGGTTTATGGGGTGCTAGTTGAGCCTTGAGGTTGCCTTGTTAGCAGGCTGCCTTGAGAACTGCCAAGTTCCCCCTACTCTTAGCAGTTATAGTGTGGCACTTAATAGCATTGTAAGCCTCAGACCTTCTTACTTGGCACAGGCAGAGACTATCCACACCACAGCTGGGGCAGCTGAATGTTCTGCGCATTGCCATCACCATGGGCATCATTAGGTCTTTTTTGGGGGTCTGAAGCCCTACCAAAATGATCCCAAGCCACCCTAAATATATAGTCATTATTATACTATTTTTTTTAACTTATATATCCAAACATTTCATACAAGATATCACTGAGTGCAGATACGCACTTTATAAATAGAAACAAGACTATGAATTAAAATAAAAAGTAATAAGTCTAGCTATCATTATTGAATTAAAATGATGTACTGGCTGTTGAAGCTGCTGTAGGTAGTACGTAGCTGCCTGGTAGCGCCTTTGTCCTCAGTTCAGCAGAACAATACCGTGAGTAGGTGACAATAACTGTTCGTTGCTTAACTTTACTTGTTTCCTTAAGTGAAAGGAAAGGTTTGGTGAAAAGTTTTAAGCCCTCTATACACTCTAATTCCTTCCTACAACCCTGGGGGCTAAGCCCCCCTTGTCTTTCTGTCCTAGTGATGTCCCTGGCCATCATTAAGTGAGCTACAGAGGTTCACAACTTTGGCTGTGGGTTACCTAAAGCCAGGGCTTGCCCCATTAGTAGGGAGATTATAAACATGACCATAGCCCATGACCATAGGTAAACCAAGAGGGCTACTATTCAAAGCCCAGAAAGCACTGGTGTAAAAAACCAGGCATTGCCACTGATCCCCATCAAACGGTTCTGACTGGACAGGCCAGGGGGTGTGTGTGTTTCTGAAAGTGTGCTTGGGTTGTCCTCAGGAAAAGTATTAAATGGTAAACAGAAACCTGAGAGCTCAATGCCCAGTGTGCAATAAAGACGGAACGTGACTGTGGGCCCCACTTATAGAGGGCTGCCTGCAGGTGCAGCTGATGTCAGCTAATTATGTGCGGGAGATGCATTCTGCCTCCTTCTCCTGGCTGGAGTGGGGGTAGTGACCCTCTCTGTAAATCTTTTGTTTTTGTTTGTGCCTATGTGCTTATTCGGTCTGTTTAGAATGTTATGTCACTCACCAAGACAAATTCCTCATAATGGTAATATTGTCACCTATCTATAAAAATCAAAATGGCCTTTCCCCATATTATGTGACTGAAGTCATTAACCACTGTATTCATACCTACTTTGATCAAAAGATGCAGACTGAAAATTAAAAAACCTCCAGTAATGGTATTCATGATCCAGACATAAAGCATATTGTCTGCGTAGCTAGAGCTCAACAATCTTCTGATTGGATTTCTGCTTGTATTATAATCACATGAAATACAGCTATTTATCTGTTGTGCTGTTCTTCCAAGCTGCAAATGGACTTGTGCCATCTGAGGAACTCCTGATATTCAAAAAGTAATACTGCTAAGTCTTGCTGAGCAAGATCAACTCCTTCACTTGTCTCCCTGTGACGCAAAACAGAGATTTTTGCCTCTCATTCCTTTCTTCCCACTGTGAATGGAGCAAAATACACTTTGTCCGTTCTACATACCAGCGTCACACATTTAAAAGGATTGCAAGGCCATTTTCTAGTATGAAGCTATTCTGTAGCCATTTCCTGATGTATGAATGTTATCAAAATGTCCTATAATGTTAGTATTTTCCATTTTTTCCATTCATTAAGACTGAGAAAATTATGGTGATCATGTCTATCACCAAATATGTCTACCCCTGAAAAAAAGTAATAAAAAATAAATCAAACAGTACCTAAATGGAAAAATACACTGAAATGTGGGTGTCTGGAATGAGATGTCTGTAAAGCTGGGGTTTTTTTTACCACTGCATTGTAATGCTATATGAAATGTTATATAAATAAAATAGCTAACATTGTTAAACTTGATTCCTTCAGGGAGAGAAGGAAGAGATGGAGAGCTGCTAGAAAGCTGTAAAAATATTTACTTGAACATTTTTTCTTTTCTTCATCTATCTGATTATTAAAGTTCAGCCTTTGGTTGTTTAAAACCAGAAGTCATGGGGTCCATTTGAAATCCAGTTTTTTATTAAGGCTCCACACTAATCCTCTGTTCATATTACTTTGGATAAAAGGTTAATAAACTATCGAATTAAAAGGATATGATGTGATTCTTCCTTATTGTATTGTCCCAAAGCTGAAGTACAAATGAATGAACAAGCAGTTTTCATTTCACTCAATTTCCAGGACGCGAATATTTGTTGTTGTTTTTGTATTGAGAGAGTTAATTTTTGACATTAATGGTATCCAGTGACTCCGGGTCCACTGAGCAGATTTTAATGGATAAGCTAAAAGCTGCTCTCACATAAAAACAGTTTGGTTGGTTGGTTGGTTTAAGTGAAAGCTGATTCAGTAAATGTACATTGAAGCACTGCATGACCAATGGTCATGGGATACCTAAAGACATAACTTTATGATTTATAATCGCAATGAAACGGAATGTAAGAACTCATTGTTTAAAGTAAGTTTGACACACATACATGCAAATACACTGTCTGTTAGACTCACATGCGACCTCAATCCCCTTGTTGAGGCACTAATGCACCCTGGTCCGCCGTGGCTGCTATGTGATTCCAGTTGGCCTAGTTAGCTTCTAATCCTACTAACATTAACAAAGGGAATGCCCATAAGCCTACAGGTCTACACCACAATGAAAGACACTGAGGAACGAAGGAAACAATAATGTTCCTGCTGTAACCCAGGTGATTTATTAATGGTTTTTACATTAACAGATCAGTTCAATCATGTGCCACATAATGTGCCACGTATGAGCAGAGAATCTCTGGGGGCAAAAAATCACAGGGTTGTGCCTTTGCTTGTAGGAGCGATCATGAACATGTAGTTCCAGCGTCAGCAAAGCAAATAATTTGACAACTTGCAGTGCTGGCAAGTTCTGTGAAACAAAAACAATGACCTTATATGCTTTTTATCTGGTGGAGATTAAAGTCTGGTGAAAGCTGAAACTAAGAGCAGGGGGCTTAGTGGACAATAGCAATATTGGGTGGTGGTGACCTAGTGGGTAGGACACTTGCCTCTGGACCAAGAGGTCATGGGTTTGAATCCTACCTTCAGCATACCACCACTGGGTTCCTGAGCAAGGCGCTTAACCCCAGGTTGCTCCGGAGAGACTAACCTCTGGAGTTGGAATGGAAATCATTTTGCATAAAAAGTGTCTGGTACAATGTAGAGTAGAAAATACAGAGTTTCTGGAAACCTAAACTTCCTAAAGAAAGCCCTTAATCACGATCAACAGAGTAAGGTATTAACACACAAACCTAATGTATAAGGGGTTTTACAATCATAACAATGAATACTGAGTAAATAATGAACCAACTGCAAAGGTGCTTGTGCAAACTACAGACATGGACAAACTGTAAGGACCAACGTCACACATTTAAAAGGATTGCAAGACCATTTTCTAGTATGAAGCTACTCTGTAGCCATATTTTGGAGAACGCCCTTTTCTATTCCAACATGACTATGGCCCAGTGAAAAAAATTAGGTCCATAAAGACATTTTAGGATGAGTTCGGTGTGGAAGGACTTGACTGGCCCACACAGAGCCCTGACCTCAACCCTATCCAACACCCTTGGGATGAACTGTGATGGAGATTGTGAGAGATCTTCTCATCCAACATCAGTGTCTGAATACATGTAGTGCATTTACGGCATTTGGCAGACGCCCTTATCCAGAGCGACTTATAGTCATTAGTTACAGGGACATTCCCCCTGGAGCAACTAAGGGTTAAGTGTCTTGCTCAAGGACACAATGGTAGAAAGTGGGATTTGAACCAGCTGGGTTGACAGGCAAGAGTTTTACCCATTAGGCTACTACCACCCTACCAATTATTCAGGAACTGAAAATGAAGCCTCTGCATGAGATGTTGCTTGCCCATGGGAGTTCACTGTTCAGATGGTCAAGCCTATGAACATTCATTTACATTTACATTTTACATTTGAAACGTAGGTGCTGCACACAACTGACCTAAGTAATGGAGTGGAGACCATGTTTCGCAACACAATAAATCACAAATAGGATTAACAATACTCCCTTTATGTTCATGTCATAACTGAGAAAAAGAGAGAAACACATTTCAAGCCCTTCATAACCAAGCAGCTGCCAAGAAACACATCCGCAAGCACGTCTAAATAGATCTCCTTTTTAATTAAGACCATACAGGTACCTCACTTCCCCAAACTGTGCCCACAAAGTTGGAAGCGTGTAGTCCAAAATGTCTTGGTATGCTGAAGCATTAAGACTACCCTTCGCTGCATGTAAGGAGCCTAGCCCAAGCCCTGAAAACAGAAGCATCCCATTACTTTTACTCATATCCTCTTTGTACCATACAGCGAATTACTACTGTTTGCACTCAAAGTTTGAATAAGAGGGAATAACTCTGGTTCATTTTAAAGAAAAAAAAAATACGTCCTCACACAGATATTTTATGTGGACTGCAATGGAGTGGAAATTGTCATTATACAAATACAACCAAATTTTGAGTATTCTTAGCATGTCAGAAATGCACAAGATTAATTATAGTGGCAATGCTTAAAGATATTCTAAGTCCTATACAACTGGAAAGCACTGCAAATGCAATGATAGAGAGTAAAAACAAATCATAATAAAATCATTGTAAAATGGGCAAGTGTCAGGATCTGAGCTGAATTCTGATGGCTAAAGGATCTCCAAATTACCTTTTCTTCACCCATGAACATAGATGGTTAGCCCAGTCCCACAGAAGAGCTACTGTAGCTGGAAAGGTTGGCTATGATAGAGGTGTTCGAACACACAGGGTATTGCAGCTTTCTATGAATTGAGTTGCATAACTGCAGACCTGTGGGATATGCTGAACAAACTAGCCTGATTCATGCAACCCCCACCTCATAGCCAAACAAGACTTAAAGGACAAGCTGTTAATGTCTTGCCTAATCAAAGAGTCCATGTTTAATCAAGGTAGAGCTGTTTCAGGACCATTTTGGGACAATCTAATGCTAATAGTAATTTCATGAAGGAGTCAAAACACAGGGGAAGCAGACATGAACAGGGCAGAAAATACAGAGACAAGTAGTAAAGCTAACATGAGGCATGAATGGGAGGCACACAATTCGCAGGCCGACAGTAAGCTGCGGGAGACTGCAGGGTTTTTTAAATCATGTGCCACCAAGCATGCAGTTAATGGGCTGGGCAGTTTGACTAAATCATGAAAAGCTGTAGTCTATGAGAAATCAAGGGTACATTCAAGCATATTGCAACAAGAGTAATGCCCCAGTAATGTCAAAACCACCCATGGCAGGAAGACAATATGCTTTCTTCGCTCCCTCTGGGTGAGTTAGATGGCCCTCTCTCTCCTACCAGCATTCAGCACTATGCTATTCACTGTTTGTGTCTGTTAGATGACATTGCAGAATTGGTGGTTAGCTTTCTCCAAGTGTGTTGAAATCTAAAAGCCTGGGGGAAGAAGCTTTCCCTCCTGGTAGGGAATATCCGCAGGCTACAGAACCTCTTGCCAGACATGACGAGACAGAAGAGAATGTGGAGGGGTGTGTGGGGTCATGCACAGCACTGGTGGCTTTGCGGCTGCAGCGTGTGGTGCAGAGCGGACAGAGACCTCAATCATCTTCGCAGCTTTCCTCATTATTCTTTGTAGGATATCGTACGTAGTGTTAAACAGAGAAGTTCCCAGTCTATACATATCTATATATCTTTAAGAATATGGTGTTTTCTGAGGAACATGGTGAAGACTGAGGTAGGAGGTAAGCTCCCTTCAGACTGTGCAGTAAGTAGAAAAGCTGCTGTACTTTCATGGAAATGAAGGAGGTGCTGAGGGTTCCACTAGCAGTCCTGTGATTCAAACCAATGACCTTCTGATAGCAGGGGCAACTCCCTAACCACTAGGGAGCTACCATCATGCAGTATAATATTAAACTGGCACTATAATTATTTCACCCTTAGAACCAAAAGCCCGAATTTGGATTGCAGCTTTTGTCAAAGCTTCCTAACACCGGAATAGTTTCAGACTTCCATTATGGTGTGCTGTGAGACAGGTAAAAGAGACCCACTTTCAGGAATAGTCACTGTATTTGAATCACAAAAGGTCAGAGAAGCAAACAAAGCTGACCATAGTGCAGGCTTAGATATCAAGGTCAAGGCATTCAACTGAATTCAAGTTCCTTGTGGATAAAGTGCACTGTCCCTCTAACAAAATGGCAGAAGTGGCCTCAGGTTTTCAGTGAGTAGTGTGGTGCAGTCTGTAGTGAGGAGTAAGTTGTGAGCCAGGTCTAAAGGCTTTCAGAGTTCAAAACTGTGAATGATAACGAAAAGCTCTTACAACAAGCAGGCAAACACAATGATGAATGGACAGTGTTCTCTGGGTCGAGCTGGCCTTAAAAAGGGAACAGGGAAACAAGATACAGGTGAAACTAAATGGATAAAGGGAGAAACCAAAGACGTGGGGGAGAGGGAGGCCAGGCTCAGTATTCTGGAGATAGGGACAGGTGGGGACCTGGCACAGAAGGTACAGCTCTGACAACTGGGTACACACATCATGGCAATCATCAGAATTTAATGAATTATTATGACCCAGTGTGCAAAGGCCCAACAAGAAAAGCCACAGTATGACCTCTATTACCAGTCACCCTTATCTAGGAACTAATAACTAGTATAAAGCTAATTACTTGTATAGTTATCATCAAGCTAGCAATGTTAGTCCAGCTAGCTACTTCAAGAATATTATTGCATTTCCTAGTTATAATCATTCTAAATTACCCAAATAATGATATCCTTCCAATTACATAACAGAAGGAACTCTGATATAATATTTGATGTAATGTTTACATTTTAAATACCGGTGAAGATTAATGGCATTTTCCCTCTATTTTGCATGCACACTGTAAGCAGTACATTTTATTTTCAGTTATACTATAACTTAAATGTGTCCAAAAAATTGTCCAAGTATCATGTGTGAAACATTTTCTTCTTCCAAGTGTCATGATTTGAGTCACCAAGCAAGTTAACATTAACCAGTGATAAACTACTTTTCCATCTCAGACACTACTGTCTCAGTATTATTAGAAAACAAAAATGTATATATTTTGTATACATTTTTA
Organism: Nannopetersius ansorgii; assembly: GCA_037974605.1. Classification (NCBI taxonomy): domain Eukaryota; kingdom Metazoa; phylum Chordata; class Actinopteri; order Characiformes; family Alestidae; genus Nannopetersius; species Nannopetersius ansorgii. The sequence goes on from JBBPDE010000128.1 coordinate 14,893,112, forward strand.
AGGGGTGGCGGTAGCTCAGTGGGTAGGATACTTGCCTCCCGACCAAGAGGGCGCAGGTTCGAATCCTACTTCCAGCATACCACCACTGGGTCCCTGAGCAAGACCCTTAACCCCCTAAGTTGCTCCAGGGAGACTGTCCCCTGTAGTTACGGAATGGAAGTCGCTTTGGATAAAAGTGTCTGGTAAATATATATTTTTGTATTGTACTATATTTTGTATTGTTGCACTTGAATGTATTTTGTAATTAATTTGTAATGTATTTCTTCATCGTTTTATTTCTAAACTTGCATTTTTATGTAGTTATTGTCTCATGTTCACATTTGTTGTATTAAATCATTCTCATTCATAAACTATGTACGAATGTATTCGTTTATAGTTCACTAATTAAAGAACTACTCAATAACCCTACCCTTTAACTCAATTAGGTCTGGCGGGTATGATATGCAAGTCTGGGAAAGCAAAGAAAATTTTGCAGGTTTTTAAATGACCTACAAACACTACATACCAAGGTATATTGAGCAGACAGAGTGTACTTACCTCTTAAATGGCTGGATATGACATGCATTTCCTCAATAAGAACAGAAATGTGAGTTATACATTCCTTCATATCCTTTGTATCATTGTTAATGAGTGACTTAAGTCTGGTGGCTTTACATTGTAATCTCAGGAGGAGAAATATAAAGAAGACTAGAGGTAGACTTGAGAGATACTGAATCCAATACAAAATTAAAACCAGTGGACATTCATGCAGCTTCAATTATCTAGTGAAAAGATTACTTCAGAGAGGCTGAAAATCAGATAAAGACACAAATGGTGACTACAAAAGTTAACACAGGATGTGACAACTAAGTTTGTTACTGGAAGTTTTCAAAACCCACAAATATGATTATTCACCATAAACTGGCAACCTGTCCAGGGTGTTTCTCTGCATTTTGCCTTGTGTCCACTGGGACAGGCTCCAGCATCCCACGAGACCCTGGATGGCTACATTGTGATTTTGTGTGATTGCGTCAATATATTGATACAGAAAAGCAATCATATGGTACAACATGAGTCAGTTAAAGCCACCTTATCTGCCTCAAATACAACATGGCTTTATTGCACAACATGCTCAGTTCTCCCTGGACAGTTCTGCTATGCAGATGATTACACTGGCTAGTCTACACTCACCTAAAGGATTATTAGGAACACCTGTTCAATTTCTCATTAATGCAATTATCTAATCAACCAATCACATG
>JBBPDE010000128.1:14987468-14997679 GCA_037974605.1 Nannopetersius ansorgii
GCACTACACACTAACCCTCAGTGCACTGATGCTAGTGCGCACTACACACTAACCCTCAGTGCACTGACGCTAGTGCGCCATTTCGGACACACTCAGCGTTTCCTTTCTGCTGCACAGACCGCTGCTCGGGGAGGAGACTACAATCAAACTCCAACTACGACTGTTTTTCTCTGAGCGCCCTCGTCCCCGAGGCCCGTCTCCAGGCAGGTCCCTACAGCCCCTCTGAGTCACCGGCAGAGCCGCGGTGTTCTTCAGGTTCATCAGGAACTCGGTTTCTGTGTAACTTTGTATTTTTACGTGAATCCTTGATGAACAGACCACTGTGTGAGCGGCACCAGACTCTTCCTCTGCGTTCAACGCCTTCACTGAGGGAAGAGTGTGGGGGGCGATTCTTTACTCAGGGGAACCTCAGTGGTGCTTAGCAGTCTTGGGAATCGAACCCATGACTTCATGATCGCAGGGCGAACGCTCAAACCACAACCAGAACATTTGGGCTTAAAGAAGCGAGTAAAAGCGATAAAAATAAACGAGAACACCCTTCACTTACGGTTGGGGCTCGTGGTTGTGGAGGTGCTGGACGTGATTTCGCTCGAATGAAAGCATCATTTTTCCTGATATTTTAGTGTGAGCTAAAGACTGTGCACCAGTTTATGCAAACAAAATCATTTACCTTCTAAAAGACACGAAGGCAGAAGCGTATCTGCACTGAGGAGAGGCAGGATGGGGCTGAGCGGCTCCTGTGGGGGCGAGTTAAGGAGCTTGGCAGCAGCAGAGCTTCCAGGGCACCCACACACTGAAGGGTGCTGTTCAGGGGCTCTGCTTGATTAAGACGGAGAAATCTCCTCGTCTGCAGAGGCGCTGAGAGCAGCCAGAGCCCCGCAGAGGCTCCTGGGCTGCAGAGGAGAGGAGCTGGAAGAGAGGGACGCGGAGCAGGCGAGCGAGCGAGAGACAAAGGAGTGTGTGTGAGCTTCCCGTTCAGAGGGAGGGTCGGAGCTCGTTAGTGTGTGTGGGTGTGTGTGGGTGTGTGCAGCCGAGGGAGAAAGAGGCTGCATGATGAGCAATGAGCGGCTCTCACTTCTGCAATTAATCTTGTCTTTCTACCTGCACTGAGTTTCCCTTCAAGCATCTGTGATCCTCCGTCTCCCGCGAGCCTCGCCTCGCCTCTGCGCCGCCGCCCGTCGCCTCCTCTCGCGCCGCCGCAGGGGGATTATCCCCCCGACACCTCAAACCGCCTCAGACCCGGCGAGCCCCGCCCTGGACCCGCCCTGGTCCGGCCGCGGTGAGCAGGCCCCGGTGAGGCGGCGCCGGGTTTATCCTGACTTTAGCGGCGCTGCGGCGTGCTAATGGGGGGGGGGGGGGGGTGAAGGGACTAGAGCAGCTGAGGATGGTAATCTGGCTGCTGAGAGCAGCAGATCATTTGCACATGATCCCCTTGTAATTATATAGTTTAAATCTTTTTACCCGGACTAATCCCGCGCCGCAGCGAGACGTCTTCCAGGGCGCGGGGGCGGAGCCGCCGGGCGCCGCTCGTCAACCGACATCTTACTCCTGCCGCGGGCTCTCGCCGGTGGGAGGAGAGCGGGGCTGACTGACATAATTATTTTGACTGAGCTTATTTCGGGCCCGGAGTGTTTTGCATATCGCTTCCCACCAGGAGGGGATCAGGACCAGCAGGAGAGCCAGGCCTGCAGCGCCGGCGCCGCCGGCCCACAACACAGCCCTGAGAGCCTCCAAACAGCAGCTTACTGCAACTTCAGCACCAGCAAAGCATAGAAGGAGCAAAACAATGTAAACAACAATAAAAGCTTGGAATCAAAATAACAACATTCACAGCAGAGTTTATCATCGGCGAGGAGCCGAGAGCGGAGCGCTCCTGAAGACCAGGAGAAAGGAAAGATGGATGACTGGAAGGTGTGTGTGTGTGTGTGTGAGTGTGTGTGTGTGTCTGCAGGCCATAGGGACCGCGGGCCATCTTGCAGGCCTGCCAGAGCTGACAGACTGTGACAAGCTGCTTGGCGTGCGGCTATTTGACTAATTACACTGGATTACAGCATATTAATGCAAGCTGTTTCCTCCAGGGTCAGCGACCCCCGCACCCCCCCCCAACGCTCAGACCGGGGGGGGGGGCCTTAAAAAGACTTTACTTTTCCAGAAAATAAAAATGAAAATACATTCTGTCCTGCGTGATCAGAGAACGAGTGGATAAAGAGACGGACCAGGGACTGTTCCTGTAAACAGCCTACCTCTCTCTCTCCTCTCTCTCTCTCTCCTCTCTCTCTCCTTCTCTCTCTCCTCTCTCTCTCTCTATCACTCTCTCTCTCCTCTCTCTCTCTATCACTCTCTCTCTCCTCTCTCTCTCCTTCTCTCTCTATCTCTCTCTCTCTCCTCTCTCTCTCCTCTCTCTCTCCTCTCTCTCTCCTCTCTCTCTCCTCTCTCTCACTCCTCTCTCTCTCCTCTCTCTCTCTCTCCCCTCTCTCTCTCTCCCCTCTCTCTCTCTCTCTCTCTCCCCTCTCTCTCTCTCCCCTCTCTCTCTCTGTCCCATGAGTGAGAGTATGCACTGATGTGATCTTGTGTATGATATGCAACGCTAATGAGCTTTCATTGTAACACTGTCCACTTAAGATGGAGGCATCAGGTGCTTTGTGCATTGTTGATTGTCTCCTACCCTGAGGTTACAAGCATGACTTTTACACATGTGCACCCCATTCCTACTCCTGTGTGCTCTGACTTTTTCCATTGTGGAATTTAGCTCAAATGGTCTGCTTAGTTCAATGTTGGGACCAACGTTAAAAGAGGCATGTCTGATGTGATACTCTCACCTGAATGCTGTTTCTCACTTAGAACTTGATTCCCCTCAAGCTCTGTGGAATTGGTTTGGTGAATGAGTGAACTGGTCAGGGACGACCAAGCAGGAACAGCAAAGAAGTATGCATTTTTCTTTTTCACTGACCAGAGGGTCAGATAGAGCAGCACTAAAATGAAAATACATGATTGAATATTCAGTTCTGCAGGACCATGTGTTTTTTTCAGTCTACTGCCCTCCAGTTAGTTTGTCACAGACTGGAGAAACTACCTTTTATGTATAAATGACACTAAAATGGGTTATACTAAAGAAAAATGTCCGTGTTCAGAATAATTTTGCTCTTTGCAGTGCAGTTCTGGCACACCCCAGTATTGTTTCTCTTTAGTGATCCTGCATTTTTAGTGAGCAGCAGGCTAAAGGGAAAAGCAGATTATGTGGAGAAGTGGAGTGCTCATTCACACACAGGCTGAATGTCATTGCATTTGTTTATATGATCAGCTTCCTGTGCACTGGAGAATATGAAGCATACTCCAATTTGAATCAGGGTTACTTTAGCATGGAGTACATAAACATTTATAGATTGTTCCCAATCACATTTCTATCTTTCTGTACAGATGTTTTTTGGTTTTTTTAACTTGTTCGCTGCACTCAGTCATCTGACCATTGTTTGTCTATGGGCCCAATACTGAGAACAGGGTATGGTTATGTGTGAGCCTGGGCTTGTCATGTGGGGACTGATAACTACCTGCAACTGGTCTAAACAGAATGCTAAAAATGGGTGTGCACACATGCACTTCTGTGTGACTGACCTCTGGGCCTTTATTGAGATAGACATAGAGATATAACACATACTAGACAGTGGCAGGTTGGGCTGTAGGCTGAGCAGTTAAGAGGAAGAACTCTGGTCCCCCTGCTGGAAGCCATGAGCAGATGCACATCTTAAAACTAGTGTCTGTCTTTACATTATTAGGGCTTCTGGATATTTATGAGCATTTTTATTTCAAGCCACAATCAAAACCAATTTATTTTCTAAAATCTTGTCATAATTTTCATAATTATTTGTCATAATTGTCTAATAATTTTCTAAAAAAAATTCACTGCAAGGTTTTATGAAATTATGAAACATTTTTTTTCATAAATGTTTAGATTTTTCTTTTGTTTTTCAGGTGGTTGCCAGTGTCATAAACGGCAGTGAGTTGTTCCCTGGTTCCTGGTCCTGAGAAGCAGTTGTGTGCTCCCAGCCAAGGATGTGATGGAGGGCTTCCCTGTCCACTGAGTGTGCTGCTGTCAGCACTGCAGCCATGTCTGCTTGCAACACCTTCACCGAACACGTGTGGAAGCCTGGCGAATGCAAGAACTGCTTCAAGCCCAAAAGTCTGCACCGCCTGTCTGAAGGAGGCTCACGGAAGGGTCCCCCTGAACAAGCTCCTGCCCAGCATATCCACACCCCCACAGTGGGCAGGACTAACATTAACCAGCATAGCCCCTCTTCACTTGTGAGCGGGGCTAGCGTTAACACTAAGGCTAGCACTCCAAGAAGTGGGGGATCCTCACGCTCAGGTCAGTTCCGGCCTCCTGTTGCTAAGAAGCCCACCATTGCAGTTAAGCCCACCATGATGCTGCCATGCTCAGGGGTGGGGCTAGACACAGAGGGAAACTCGCAAATGCCAGTAGATGCGCCAGAGCCTGGGAAAGCTTCCGCATTCACTGTCTGGAAACACAATGGCCTGAACCGAAAGAGGCCTGCAGGACCAAACAACAATGAAGGAGATGATGGAAGTGGTGAGATAGAGTGTTACACTTCTCTCTGTCCACCAAGCAGCAGCAGTAATAACAACAATGGCCTGACAGACGTGCTGAAGGAGATAGCTGGTCTTGGCCCAGATCCAGGCCCAAGCTCTAGCAGGGGTGACTTTTTAGGCCGGATTAGCTGTTCATACAGGCGCTCACTAGAGAGAGGCCTGCCTGCTGCTGGCTGCCTAGCTATCGGCAGTAATAGCAGCGGCGGAGCAGCAAAGCATGTATCTCTCAGTGACAGTGCAGAGATCATCAGCTCAGAAGGGGGGCGCTTCTGCTACCCAGAATTCTCCAGTGAAGGAGAGGAGGATGAGGAAGAGACTGAGGTGAGTGAGGGAGATGATGATGACGATGATGATGATGATGATGATGATGATGATGATGATGAGCATGAGAGCTGGGATGAGAGTGATGAAGAGCTTTTGGCCATGGAGATCAGAATGCGAGGGCAGCCTCGCTTTGCCAATTTCCGAGCTGCAACCCTGTCTCCCGTTCCCTTTGCCGCTGGTAAGAAATGGAACACTGTCCCACTGCGGAACCGCTCACTGCAGAGGATCTGTGCAGTGGACTATGATGACAGTTACGATGAGATTTTGAATGGGTACCCTTCCATAGACTCCAACGGAGCACCTGGCCTGCTCCCATACGGTAGTGATCCCCAAGGCAGTGGCTTCCTGTCCAACTCTGAGTCCACCACCTCCCCAGAATCCTCTTCTTCTCTCCCTGAGGACTCCTGCACATCCAGTAGTGGCAGCAGCGCTCCCTGTGGCCAACGGAATGGAATTCATCTGGTTTCAGGCGATAGAGAGCTTGCACAAGGAGATCCTCCAGGACGTGCACTGAGCTCTCCTAAAGCAACTGAGACTCACAAAGCTGTTCTGGCCATCCGACTTCAAGAACAAGATAGCAGTCAGAGAGAAGGTGGCCCGCTTCCACAAGCTCTTCCTGGTCAACCAATCACAATCAGCTTCAGCCCAACAGAGGAACAAGCTAAGCCGTACAGAGTGGTGAGTTTAGAAAAGACTCCCATCTGCAAGCCCTACACTGTGGTGGATGTGTCTGCCTCTATGGCCAACACTGAGGATAGAGCTACTGAGAACGTGGCCAAACCCAAGGGTCCAAACCCTGCTTTTGGTCCTCCACCCTACCCTGGAGCATCTAAAAATGTCCCTCTGTCTATAAGCTCCCCCTTTCCCACAAAATCACCCCTATCACCCAAATCACCTTTTTCTCCTAAGTCTGCTGCAGTATCTCCAACCTCTCCAGTATCTCCATTTACCCCAGTCGCTCCTTCAGTACCAGTCTGTCCTAGCACTGCTGCTGCTGCTCTCCCCAGCCCCTCCCCAAAGAAGCCTGGTAGCATTCGATACCAGGAGGTGTGGACATCCAGTACCAGTCCCAGGCAAAAAATCCCTAAAGTTGAATTGCTTAGTGGGGGGTCAGCTGGACCATCAATCCCTCCCAGACACAACAATCAGCTCCCAACATCTGTTAAATCAGCTCCAACCTCCCCCATTGCAGGCCTTTCCTCCTCACGTACTGTACCTGTCAAATCTCCCAACCTGTCTGAGATCAAGTTTAACAGTTACAATAATGCAGGCATGCCCCCGTTCCCCATCATAATCAGAGATGAGCCTACCTATGCACGCAGTAACAAGAATGCTGTAAAGGTGCCCATTGTGATCAACCCCAGTGCATATGATAATCTGGCCGTGTATAAGAGTTTCCTCGGTCTGAGTGGGGAACTGCCACAGCCCAAGCCGGGGGCAGGCAGCCGAGTGACCAGCCACACATATGAGGAGATTGGCTCAACTGAAAGCACAGGGCCCTCTCCGACCGAACACATGCCAAGTACCAGAAAACCTGCCTCCGCCAATAGTGAGGAAGAGAGAGACACAAGAGCAGTGGAGGATCCTTATGATGACAAAGCCAAAAGCACGGAGTCGAGTGTAGCATCAACCAATTTCTCGGTTACGTTTTCTACTGCCAGGGCAAATGTTACTCCTACTGCCAGTCCTCTCTCTGGCAGCCTTACCAAGAGCAGCTCTGCCACAGCCAACCTCAGCCACAGCCGAAACCCCAGCGGTGAACCGCCAGTGGGCAGCAGTGAGTGCCAGTCCTCCTCCATCAGTGGATCAGGGCACAGGGAGAAGGCCAGCATGGTGCTGTCTCAGATAGTGGCCTCCATTCAGCCCCCCCAGTCTCCACCAGAGTCACCCACCACTCAATGTAAAACATGCAGTGCCGAAGAGCTTTACGCTCTTCCCCCTGATGCCACTAAGGAAACCCTTAGCAGACCCAAGTCTCTTCACTGCCCTGCAGACAACGGCCTGTCCAAATCCCGCAAAGAAACGCCATCCAAGCTTATTCCCAAATCTCAAAGTGCCTCAGCAGCTGAGGGTCCTTCAAGTCCCAAAACTGAGCCTGGTGCCCCTTTCCCCCCACCAAGATCCACCTCCTCCCCCTATCATGCCACTAACCTACTCCAGAGGCACTTCAGCAACTGGACCAGACCCACAGGCTCGAGGCCCAGTGACGGGGAGGTCAGTCCTGGAGCAGAAGGCAGGCGTTCAGTTGACAGCAACAAGCCTAAACGCTGGATTTCCTTTAAGAGCTTCTTTCGCCGACGAAAAGACGAGGATGAACAAAAAGACAAAGCAGAGAAGGAGAAGGAGAAAGGAAAACTAGTAGGCTTGGATGGAACTGTGATCACCATGCTACCTCCTCCCCCAATCCAGAGACAGCACTGGTTCTCAGAGTCAAAAACAGATGATCCCAACCAGAAACCTACCATCATATTCACCTATAAACCTGACAGCAAAACAGGGGGAGATGGGGAGGGGGAGCTCAGGGTGGAGGAGTGTAATACAGCGACCAATTGCAACCAGTCAGGTGCCCCCAAGAGCAGAGCAAGCCTCCTTATCAGCAAAGTAATGAGGTAAGCCTCTCTCTCTCTCTCTCTCTCTCTCTCTCTCAGCTGTTATCATCACTGAATTCCCATTAAATTCTTGTTAAGTTACCTTGTGACCTTGTTTCAACCTTTTCTGGTTCATTGTGGTGTTAGCTCTGAAATGTGCGGTGCACAAGTAGGCTAAGCTGTCTTAATGACTATTTCCTCCTAATGTGCTTTTGGGTGCTGAGTCACATCTAGGTTTGTATATGGGATTGCTCTATGTGTTTACACATTCTTTGTTGTGACACAGCTGTTGTTGTGTACAAAGATCTCCTCACCCACAGATTCCATAACAATCCGTTCCAGTCACTGTCAATTCCTCTGTGTCAGATGATTAGATCACCTCTTATTTTGTCATAAATAGTCTGTTTGGTTTATGTGTATCACAATTAGGGAATTAAGGTTTTAAGTTAGGTTTGTGGTGAAGGTCTCACAGTAGAAAATAAAGTAAATTTAAGTCAGGTTGCCCCCTTATAGTCACAGGTGAACACACCACAGCACTCCACACAGTGTGAACAATGTGAAACTGTTCCTCTGTATTTAACCCATTGCAGAGAAAAGGCCTTGGTTATCAATGTAGCATCCTTAAACAGGTGGTTTTACCACTTTATTTTTGTGTCATGAGGAGTAATGCATTAGTCATTATTGCTTTATTGTTTGTGCTTTATTCGTTCTGAGGTCAGTTCCACTGAGTTGTTCACTGTCTCCCAGACAGAGGAAGGGTTAATAACTTCTTTCCTGTTTATCAGTGAGCAAAGTAGTGACGGGTGTGTCCCAGATTGTGCAAAGTACAGCTCACAGGTGAAAATCAGAGAAAGAGCAAGCGAGAAAGAAAGAAGGAGAGAGAGTGTATGGATCTCCTGAGGGCTTTCTTCACCAGGGCTGAGTGCGAGAGGGCTTCCAGAAATGGGCAGCTGTGTGAGCCAGTATGGCAGGTAATCCAAGCTCTGACTGGAGTGTTAGTTTAGCAGGGTGTGTGAATGGTGTGAGTGCTTTCCGAGCTGTAAATGCTTCACTGGACATGTTAAATGGTTCAGGCCGTTCGAACAAGTTCTCTAAATGGTTCAGGCTGTTCGAACAGTTTAACTTCTGTTGTTCAGGCATTAAGTCATATCAGTATATCTTATACTAGTTTTGAAATGTGCTTAAGGTTGGAAATAATATAAACTATACTTTATATGTGTTTATGCTTTTTTATGCATTTCTAGTAATATACTGCATTTTTTCTGTAGTTTGGTGGTTTCATAGCAGCAGAAAATTGAATGCACTGCATGCCATTCAGACATGAACATGTACCTTCAAGACTGAACTATCTTCATCGTGATATTACTGTGTAAGGAACTACACATAGTTAGAATGTTAAAGGAATGCTTTGACTGTGCTTATAAACAAGTCAACATACCACAGAAGGAGTGTCTAAGGCCGTCACTTTTAATTGTAATGGTTATCTACTTGTCATATTGATTAATTGAACAGTCATTATGCGCAACTTTCTTTTGTTAAATTGACCACACTAAAATAACTCACCATGCCAATGATACTAAAGGATATTTACATTCTACAGCAAGGGTACACAAAGGTATTAAGCAGATAAGATACCTGTGTTAACACATGTTAAACAAAAATAATGAACTCCGTTCCACATCACTGCTAACTAGGCAATAGGCTTGTCATGATACTGAAATTTCAAACTCCATACCAATACTAAGGATGGTACTTGATACTACAGGGGGAGAAAAAACAAACACAAAAAAAACTTTTTAATAAAAAAAAAAAAAGTGTTCTCAGGGGCTGTTACACCGGTTCTCTGCCCAGTCAATATAGTATAAGTATAGTAGATAGTAGAATAGACTAAATCTTAATTTTCTTTTAGTCAAAATTATTTCCCAAATTAAACTAGGTTCTCTTTATTATTATATTATTGTTACCTTATAGACTCAAGAATACTGTACATCCATTCCAGACACAGAAGACACTCTGATTTGAATTAACATTTATTTTTTCCAACCAAACATGTTAGAACTTAGAAGTATATGCACATAAATTTAAATAAAATAAAATAAATCGATAAAATAACATCACATCACTAAAAAGTGCAAATAAAACAGACATTTATAAAACTGGTAAAAGTCTTGAGTGTGTTGGCCAGAACTTATCTGATTTTTTTTTTTTTTTTTTTATTCCTGAACAAATATAGTCTACAATACTTTTGGCCACTCTAGATAGACTTAATTCACAGCGCCTCTCAGTGGACAAAATATTGGGATGGAGCGGCGTTCAACTCTAAGGTCCCAATCCTTTTTTTCTCCCCTCCCTTTCATACAGGAAATAACAAAAATGAAGCGACATTTTAGCATAGTTTTTATTTTGTAAACCACATTTAGTCTGGTTCTTATTTGTCAAAAATATTACATGAAATATTTAGTTATATGTAGCATTACGTTTTTGTCATGTGATAAATGTTGGTTGACGATGATATTTAGTCATAATTTTTGTTGACGACAGAGGTGGACAAAGAACTCACGTTCAGTACTTAAGTGAAAGTACAGAAACCACTGGTCAAATGTTACTCCAATACAACTGAAAGTCGTGCAGTCAAATTTTTACTTAAGTTAAAGTACTGAAGTACTTGCTTTTAAAAATACTTAAGTATTAAAA
>JBBPDE010000128.1:15025293-15052397 GCA_037974605.1 Nannopetersius ansorgii
GTGTTTGAGTAAGAGAACCCTCAAACTGTGCAGGACACCGGCCCTCCAGGACCGGAGTTTGACACCCCTGCTCTAAAGGGTGAAATTAATCTTGCTCCAGTAGTCCACTGGGACTAAAAGTGGGCCCAGGTTGGAATAGTAGATCTCCAGGAAAAGTGATTGTGAAACTCTTCTCTTACAGTGCATCGCAACCTCTAATCACCGGAGGGCATCATCAGCCAGCCGTAAGCCCAGCCTGCAACTGGCAGACACTCCTGATGGGTTCCGGGAGCTGGGCACACTGGAACTGATGAGCAGAGAGCTGGACCCGAGTGGAGGAGGCCTGAACCGCTCCGTCTCCACTGATTCACTCTGCTCCATCTCCTCAATCGCCCATACCTTCGGCCATGAGTTCACAGTTGGCCAACTGGAGGTTACGCTGGAGCTGGATGCACGGGCCTCGCTGTTGCACATCACCCTGCACCAAGGAAAAGACCTGCTGGAGAAAGAGGAGGAGAACTTCCCCAGCTGCTTCATCACCATCACTCTGCTGCCTGATGAGATCAGCGTGGGCGTCTCAAGGGTGAGCAGCCAAAAACACAAATGTCATCAGTGGTCCAGTGGGTTAAGGGGGTGTGTAATCAGTGTAATTTCACAAAACTCAAACTTTTCATTTATGTAAGATTTCTGCTGTATTAGAACTGCAGTATGTAATATATACAGTGTCTACATTTGAAGACATGCATGATTTCAAAGCAAACAGTTGAATAACTCTGCTCTAATTAGTTAACATCACTGTCAGTTACATTTCTTTTCAGGCTCTGAGCCATGATGTGGCTTTGGCAAATTCACTACCGTCAGGCCTGTCAGTATTTTATTGTAATTTAACTGTAGCACCGTATATTAGAGTCAAAACCAAAATCTGAGACTTAAGCTTAAAGAAGAACATGAATATGAGCTTAAGATGTGGAATTTCAGCTTCAGTTTGGGAATATTTACTCTATGTGTGAATGATGACTATTTTCATGTATGCTTCATTCATCACCCTGTCCCTTTTTAGGGGTACAGAAGTCAATAGCAAATAAAGCATCTTGATGTGGGGTTTAGTGTCCACTGTAGTCCACTACAATATTATCATCATCAGAAAAACAGCAAAAATATTAGATGTGGTATAATCTTTAAAAGAAATCAATACACTCTGAAACAACAATAGACCTCTGAAAAAGCTCAGAAAACCCTTCTGGTGGAATACACCGATGAAGAGAACCCCCTTCACAGTGTTTGACCAGAAGGATGTAGGTGTTTCCATGTCATTGTCAACTATCAAGAGAAGATGTTACCAAAATTGTTGCCACAAAAAAAACCATGTACAATTTTGGAACAACATCCTGCAGACAGATGAAACAAAGATCAGCTTCAGAATTCTGGAAAGAGAAGAGTATAGACTAAGAAAGGAACTGTGCTTGGACATGAATGGTTGGCAGTGAAACGTCAGTATTTACTGAGGTGACTTGAAATTTAATGAAATTGAATATATAAATTATCTGTTCAGTTTCACTCAAATGCTTCGGAGCAGAGTTTATTGCAAAAGCAACTTGGTAAGGCAAAAGTAGACTGCAATGGTCAAATCATTCAATTGATCTCAGCCTAAGCAAACGTGCATTACACTTGCTGAAGCACTTCACGTCCGCCCTAAGAACATTTTCTCTACGGACTAGACAGATATCACCAGGGAAGAAATACATCTAGTGAAGAATATTAAACTGCATTAAATACAGTAAACATTTAAAAATCAATTTGATTGTTAGTTGATTAAGTTAGATAATCGATGGGGGTGGTGGTGGTGGGGGTGGTGGTGGTGGTGGGGGGGGAGGATCTAGGGGTAGGATACTTGCCTCTGGACCAAGAGGTCATGGGTTCGAATCCTACCTTCAGCACCACCACTGGGTCTCTGAGCAAGACCCTTAACCCTGAGTTGCTCTAGGGAGACTGCCCCCTGCAGGTAGGGAATGGAAGTCGCTTTGGATAAATGCATCTGATAAATAACGGAATGTAAACGATGTCTGATTGTTATACACCGAAACATTGTGATAAAGTTGTGCAAAAAGGTGACGCTGTGCGTTGTGGCGATGTGGCAGGACATGAGGATGGACATTCTGCACGTTCATGTTCCACCCCATATACATTTACTGTTGTTAGGTATGCAACAATATCATTACAGCCCTCATAATCCTACATGAAAATTGGTTTGAAGTGTTGTTAATTAAATTGAATCATTACACCCCTAATTGTTAGTCTATCCCTTTGCTTTTAAGGCTGTAAAAATGAAGGAAAATAGTTGTAATTCTTACAGCACTGGATGAAAGTGCGCTTAAATGAATTCTTAAAGTCTGCACTTTGAACTCATACTTCTGTTAATTAATTTTAAATCCTGCAGAACCAAAACAGCAACAACTTTGTCAGCATCCAAATATCTGTAGTATTGGCTATATTTTAATGTAGCTATCCTTCATCTTCAGGAAAAAAATAACCATGAGCAAGTCAGTAATTCTGTATGCAATTTGAATAATTTATTTATCAGCATTTTACTGTAACAACATTCAGGGCAGCTATGTGTAACTAAGCTAAGCAACTCTTTATTCTGGGGATGCAGCTCATAATGTCACTTTTATACTACTTTTACCTTTTATTTAATTATATATTAAGATAATTCCACAGATGATAAGATTTAGTTTTATTTGCTTAAAATATCTATCAAACACTCTGCTGCCTTGAAAAATAAATAAAAGGCTTAAATTGTGTTACATTAAACCAAAGAGAAGATCTTTTTTATCACATTGCCCTTCAAATTGAGCCCTGCATGTCACTCTCGGAAACATGATTATGAAGTATAAAGCCACTCTAGGGCTAGAGATTATTTGACAAAGTCACTTGTGTGGACTCCAGGCCGCCAGGACCGAGCATCAACACAGTAATGTTCATGTAATACATGTGATGGCCACTCCATCAGATTACAGTACCCTGCAGGAGGTGCTGGGGCAGTATAGTTTATATTGTTTAGCTGCACTGTAAAAGAAACTACTGATCACTCAGACGAATGATGCTGGTGCTGTAATGGGGTAAAGGAAACTGCAGAAAGCATGATGTTTGGATCTGCAAACATTAGAAGGCATAATCTGATGAATTAAAAAATATAACTGAACACAAACCATAATCCTACACTGCAGCCTTAAGTGGCATCACAAGGAGCTTCAGTAATCTGTCACCTGAACATCAGTCACTAGAGTTTCTCAGTGCTGATGAGCAGCAGTGGCTCTGTATTACAGCTACACAGAGAGGATCATAATGCAGTCCAAATGGCCCTCATTCAGCTAGCAGTGCTGAGGGAGGGAGGGGGGGGGGGGGGGGGGCAAAAAAGAGATGACCCCAACCTCCCCCCCCTCCCCCCCTCAATAAAGAGATGACATCAGCATTTCTGCTCAGCCTGGCCCCAGAGCCAAAGGAGCCGTCATTCTCCTCATCTCTGCTCTTAGTGCATAAATATGGATGAGAGCCTATCCCAGCATGTAAAAACCCTCCAAACTGAAAAAAAAGTCTTTCTGCTTGGAGGCTGATGAAATACAGATATAAACTCTATCTTGGAATTCTCCACCACTAAAACAGAGCAGTGCAGATCCAATCTCACCCAGTTTGACCACTCAAATGTGACACTGTCCATCACACTGTTTTGTATCATAAATGGCCAATTTAGGATTCCACAAACCAAGCATCATTTTTACATTCTCAGTTAGTAAAAGCAATTACTTAATTGTGCCTATATTCCGAATATATATATGAAATTTAGTGAAGCTCTTATTTGAAAATACATAAACCAGTTTATCCAAAGTGCCTGGAATTTCTGATCACATTTTTAAGTTTTTGTGATATAGTGATGTGCTGTACATTTATACTGTCTATTAATACTAGTGGTATCAGATACTGGCATTTTGCACTCAGTGGGTGTGACAGATATTTGAATCTTACAAATAAAATTGGACTGAATATTTTTTTAATTCAAACATAGTGGAGTGTGTAGCACTGTTGCCTCACGTCTCCATTGGCTGGTGCACGTGCTCAGGTTGAGTACCTCGCCTCACGCCTGTAGACCCTGGGCTAGGCTCCGGGTTCCTGTGACTCTAAGGAATAAGCAGTTACAGAAAATGAATGAATGTTGAAGGACAAAGATGCTCATAGTTGCACGGGGTTGAGGAATCAAGCAGTAGCTCTGATGGCTCCTCTTCTTCTGCTATGTATAATCAGATCAACACATAACTGTGTTAAATTGTCTGGCGGGGAATTAGAATTTCTAAGGCTGGACATTTCACACTTTATGCTCTAATTTGGGATTATTTGAAGTTCACTTCCACTTGTGTTTGGAAAACTGAGCCTCCTCTTTATGCAGGTCACACAGGGGGGTGTCCTGGCTTTGTGAAGATATTTGATGATGTTGGCATTCCTCCAATCTTTTCCACTCTGAGATTCCTAAGCATGCTGTAAGGGCTATGATAGTTGAATCAGGCAACTGGGCCAGTAGTGACGCTTCCACTTGGCAGTTCTCAGCCTGAGCAGGTGGTCAGTGTTTATAGGCGTGACTCTAGTCGGCGACTGTGTGGAGAAGGTTAGCTGGCTGAAGGCCCGTTCAGCCATGGTGCTGTTCTAAAGAGCCGAGAGCAGCACTGCTGCCTTTTCCTTCACTGACACAAAACTGAATCCAGCTAAATTGCTTTCAATCTCTTTTTAATCTGTGATTACCCATAAACTCTGATTTTCTTTGGAAAACACTGTGCTAACAAAAGGCCTAGATTTTTTTTAATAGGAGAGTGATAAATTGTACACAATTATTATACACTGTATGTTGTTAGAATACTCAGATTTGAAAATACTGTGCTTATAAACATAACACTGAATACCATATAAGCTTACATTTAGAAATTTGTTTACTGCTTATTGATGGTGACTAAATGTAGAAACGTAGCAGCCATCTGTGCACCTATAATGTATGTTTTGTGAATTTTTTTGTGAATTTTCAGTCATTGTTGCTTGCATTTCCTTTGACCTAAATTTAAAAGCACCACTGTCACTTTAAATATTTTAAGTAATTGTATGTCAGCTCTTCTTAGCATCCTTACTGCTGTGGCTAAATGATGTTTTCTGATGCACCACTGACTTCTGCAGATTCAGAGCAACGCCTTCACCGTGGTTTTTGATGAACGCTTCTCAGTCCCGTTTGATGCAGCAGGCCTGGAGGACAACAGCCTGCGCTTTGCTGCATTTGGGATGGATTCGGATGAAAGGAATATCAGCGCAGGAGTGGCTGAACTTAAGCTGTCTGATCTGGATCTGTCCATCCGGCCCTTCAACGCCTGGCTCTACCTGCAGGACATGAACAAGGTTCTGATCAAGCGCCTAAGCGTTTGATCCACTTTTTTCTGAAGGACAGTTATTTATATCCGGTATAAGAATCCAAAGGGCTTACTGACCCACAGCTACCCTAGAAAAACACTCCATGAGCTGAAACTGGTAACTGTATGGCATCTGGATCAAAAGCAGTCAATGGAAAGGACCCAGAACAAGCTATGCACTAATTAGTAGTTGTGTTTAACAGTATAATGTTGGCTGTATACTTCATTGAGTACAAATTATGTGATATTTGTACTCAAACCACTGTTTTGTTTTTACTTCGAAATGAAGTGTACAGCCAACGTTATACTCTCGTATGGTAATAATCATTAAGACAAAGCTGTTGAGGAATGAAAAATAAGATACACACTAGACATGTGTGAACTATGGACCCACCGTCATAGAAATACTCATATAAACATAACACATAACAGCTATATTGTGTATATATACTTATAGGCTGTGTTGTTTGTTTCAGTCTGGATTAGCAATGATAACAGCTAATCAAACAGTCTCTGTTGAAATTTGAACTCAGTTAAAGGCCAATTGCTTTATCTTGATCTGGGAAATTGTGCCTAAGGTCCCATGAATAACTGCAGTCAGTGCAGCGGAGCGGTTATTGTGCCCTCACTAACTATTTTACAAATACATTATTCATCAGTTCATTCTTCAGGTCAGTTAATTGCTTAGGGCTGATTCCTAACTATAACACAGCAGTGGTGTTTTGATGTGTTGGTTTTTGTTGGGTGTGACCAGGCTGTTTACTGTTTATGCAGGCTGTGGATGCTGTTGGGGAGGTTCTGCTCTCTCTCAGCTACCTGCCCACTGCTGAGCGTCTCACTGTGGTTGTGGCTAAAGCGAAGAACCTGGTCTGGACCAATGGCAAAACAACTGCAGGTCAGTAAAGCTGCACAAACCTGTTTTGCAGTTTAGTTTAAACGAAACTGTCCCTTCCTTTTCTGTCCTGCTCTCTGACCTGCCATTACTGTCTGACTGGCACTCTGTCTTTGAACAGATCCATTTGTGAAGGTTTACCTCCTCCAAGACGGCAGGAAAATCAGTAAGAAGAAAACCTCCATAAAGAGAGACGACACTAACCCGATCTTCAACGAGGCTATGATTTTCTCTGTGCCTGCTATTGTGCTTCAGGTAATATAATCATTCAAAACAAAAACAAACTGAAGAAACAAACAAAAAAGCTAATTAACCATTATACAACACGGTGTCACTCCAAAAGAGATATCAGGGGCAGTATGAGGCAGCAGAAATTAAGCCCAGTTGTTGCAGTTAAATGCTTGATCTGACCAGAGTACATAGGCAAACAAACTGCGCAC
Source organism: Nannopetersius ansorgii (assembly GCA_037974605.1). Classification (NCBI taxonomy): domain Eukaryota; kingdom Metazoa; phylum Chordata; class Actinopteri; order Characiformes; family Alestidae; genus Nannopetersius; species Nannopetersius ansorgii. The sequence continues at coordinate 15,032,046 of JBBPDE010000128.1, forward strand.
CTTGGCAACTTAGCCTTCTTTCTCTGGCAGGTGCTCATAAATGCAAACATGTGTTCAGTGCACCTTTCTGGAATACAAAGCTTTCTGATGACAACTGAATAATTCTAGTAGCAAAATTCTTATTTATTCAGTAACTCATGTGATTAGAATTTGAACTGTTTCAACAGTACTTGCATTACTGTAACTTGGTACTTTATATTACGCCCTCTGCTGGTGACTGGTTATAAACTATATCGTTTCATATTATAGTTCGTTACAGTGTTTCTTGCAGTCCCACTCTGGGATCGGAGCCTCCCTGCATGCTGTGGGTGCTCTCTGTCATGTCTGAGATGTGTAATGCATGTGTTCTGTGTGCAGGACCTGTCTCTGAGAGTGACGGTGGCTGAGAACACAAGCGATGGCCGTGGGGAGAACGTTGGTCATGTGATCATCGGGCCTGAAGCCAGCGGGATGGGCATCACTCACTGGAATCAGATGCTGGCGACGCTGCGGAAACCCGTCTCCATGTGGCACCCGCTCCGGAGGACCTAACCTGACCTGCGCCGGCCTGCATGGTGCCTACTGTCTCAGCGACCCGACCTGAAAGACTCTTAAAAGACCAAGAGAGTGTCTTTTTTTTCAGGAAACTTGAAAGTATTGTCTTTTTAAAGCAGAGGTACAGTCAGAGCCACAAAGCAGATCTGTTCTTGTAAGAGAAAAACTGAAACTCTGCTTTAAATCCCAGGTCCTTTTATCCAGGTTAAACAGTCTTCATTTGTAGCAGTTATAACAGGGTGGCTGACCTGAATAAGAAGACTGGAAAGCCAACACTACATTGTGCTCATTTGTTCAGTTATGCAGTTGTGTCATGAATTACAGTAGCTACACTTTCTATTCGAGTAATGGTTATTATTAATGTTATTACTATTATTACTTCTTCTACTGTTATTCAGCCTTTTGTTTTTATATTCAGTAAATAGCAATAGAACAGTGTGTGTGATGAACAGACCTCCCTCCTCTCTTCCTCCCTGAGTGTGCAGTAGTTCAAACAGAGTGATAATCACCATCGCTTCCACACCTCCTTCCTGCAGAGTAATGGCAGTGGAGAGAGACACTGGGGTTTTGGTGCTGTTGGGATGCTCAGCATTGTAATATAGTTGATGTTTTATTTTCCGCACTCTACACGTACCTTGTGTTTGCCTGCATTTCAACCTTTTGAGGTCTCTGAATTTAGAGTTAGGATTTCTTCCAGTCATTCTTGATACATACGAAGGCTTCGTTTAGTTCACCTTCGCCTCTTCAACTCAACTACCGCGAGTACTTATGGCAATAAAATTTCCCTCCTTCAACAAAAATTCAGTTAACACATTCATATTCTGCCAAAAAGCAAAAGATTTCCATCAAGTCACTGGTGAGGTTTCTTTTTAAAAGAAAAAAATCACAGAAAAAAAACTAGATGTGTGTTTTCTTACTGTAGCCTACTTGATAACCTGTATTAAATATCTCAGTGCAGAGGTCTGTTTCATAACTAACTACATTTTACACAACACACAGCTTCAGCCTGTGCCAAACTCACCACTAGAGAAGCAATATTTTCATTTTGGCTTCAGACAACATTTAATGTTTGTGACACTTGATGAGGTTAAAAGTGAAAAAAAAAAAAACATTTTACAGTGCATGAAAATGTTATGGATATGGCATTCTGATGTTCAAATATAAAACTCTTTAAATAAATAAATGCCTGATATTGTTTTTTCTGCTTTGAAAATAGCTATGTAACTCATACACCACCAGAAAAAACAGCAAAGCATGTGTCATTGCACAACTAGTATACATGTTGGCAGATGCATCAGTTTATGTCCTGCAAAAAATCTGATAATTGTAATGAATGATGGTTTAAAAAAAAATCTGATGCTGCAAGGTGTTTCTGACATGTGTCCTACTGGGTAACAGGAGTACGAACTTGTAAGGCAAAACAAATTACTGTGCATCTGTTGTGCCTTAATAAGGTTCATTCTAGAGCAATGGTTTTTAACCTGCAGGCCACACATTTTCAAAGCTATTGGTTGGAACTCCTCCAAAGAATTAACGTTGGGCATGGTGCTATTGCTACTGCCATTTCTATACATACACTAGATAGACAACATTTTTGGGACACCAACAGGAACTTTAATGCCATTGTATTCAAATGCATACACTTTCATATAGAGTTGGGCCCCCTTTGCAGCTATAACAGTCTCCACTCTTTCCACAAGGTTTCTGTGGGAATTTGTGCTCATTCATTCTGTTGCAGTTATGAGGCGATACACTGATGTTGAATGAGAAGGCCTGGCTCGCAATCTCTGTTCCATTTCATCCCAAAAGTGTTGGAAGGGGTTGAGGTCAGGACTCACCCAGCCATGTTTTTAAGGAGCTTGTTTGGTGCACTATGGCACAGTCACGCTCGAATAGAAAAAGGCGTTCCCCAAACTGTCCACAAGGTTGGCATTGTCCAAATTGTCTTGGTACGTTGAAGCATTAAGATTGCTCTTCACTGGAAGTAAGAGGCCACATTAATTGGAGTCCCATAACTATTTATACATATGAGGCCATTGTACATAATCATAGTCGACACAGTTGTTTGTGACAGACAGGTCGGTGTGTCCATTGACCAATAGGATTGCGGGTTTGGAGCACGGGGGCGGAGCCTGTTGAAGTTCAGTGACCAAAGCTCTCAGAGCTACTCTCATCCAACTGCAGTCAGACTGAACTGTGTGTACTGAAACAGTAGACAGGATGGCGGATAACAGGGATAAAGCCACGGACCAGATGAAATCATGGAAAGACAATAGAGGGTCTCAGGTTTGCATGTGTATTTCTTATGTTTTGTGTTCATTATTGCTTTGCATGGCCAGTTAGCTCTCTAGCTAAAACGCTAGCTGCGTAGATGCTAACTGAGGCAAAGGTCGAGCAGAGAGAGCTCAGAATTTAAACTCTGTTTAGTGCAAAACGTTTCTTTTACGTTTGTCTTTTTGCTCATAATCAAGCTCTAGTGGGTGTAGGGTTAGAATACGCGGCCAGGGTTTGTTGTGCAGGTGTTGTAATAGCTAATTCACAACTCCTGCTCTCTTTTAGCTACAAAAACATCTGTTCGCAGCTAACTTGGGCAAAAATAATGACACAAATAGCTTGAATGCGTCAACTTTGAACCTTGATTGTAAAACCCCAATCCAGACGTGCATAGGTGTGCATTGCAACACCTCTTGTGTTATCCACACACACCCCAGATGTTTTGGAATTTTTCTACATATAAGTTCAAGTTTATTTATAGAGCACTGAAAGCTCATTCAATGTGTTTTACAGATAGAATGTGAAATAGAAAAATATAACGGAAGACATAAAAAAAAACACATAAAAGAGAATAGAATGTGCTGTAGAAGTGCAAATATTTAAAGGAAAGAAGAATAATGCAGTTTTAGCTGCTACAAGTGATAACAGGTAACTTAAGTTAATATGAGCTCCAGTAGTTTTGACGAGATGTGCCCCTCGGTACTTAGGCTCTCGTTTCTCTTAGTGGGCTCGCCCGCCTCCTTCCAATAACAGGATTGGCCCAAAAAAAAAGTCAGACAACGGAGAACCAACCAGACCACAGCCGCTTTATTCACCCACAGAGCGAAGTGCTACTTCACTGCTGTTTATACGTGCAGTTGATTTTTAACAGGACCCTTGAACAGGCTGCTTATGTAACCAATGCTGACCAAGGACGGTCAGAGAATAATGGGGCAAAGGCCTATAATTAGGCCAGGCCAACTTAGGTTAGTTTGTTTTATGGAAACTACACTGAAAAAATATTATTATTTCAGTCATTAATTGATCTGTCATTCTTTGTATTAATTCTTACACTACCATGTTACCATGATACTACAAATGTGTCTCAAAACAAACTCATGCCATCAGAACACTAGTACTCTTGCAGCACGAATGCATAGTGTTTCTTGGGTGCTTGTGCAGTGACCAAGTCTACTATTTCATGTAAATCAATTAAGTTAACTTCCTTTTGTTAGAAAAAAAATCTCCTAGGTTAATTTTACAAAAGGGGATGGTTTATCTGTGCTGTACAGGAAAAATTATGAGCTAGAAGCAAAAAACTTTATGCTGAGACACAGTATTGGGCCTTTATCAGACCAAGGTAGGACTTCAGCTGTGGCCCAGTCTGCAATGTGTTGGTTTTTTTTTAAATGATCAATTATGTCATTTATTATTGTTTGGTCAGTTTAACAGTTCTCGTATATGCAGGCATATACAATCTGACATTTAAAAATGCTGAGTCTGAGAAAGGAATTTAAAAAATAATTTTGTTGTGTGAATTTTGTATTCAAACAAAAAATGATTTTGTGCAAATGGATAGTTACTGTGCTCATTATCTGAAGAAATCTGAAGAAACTACTGTTTGTGATTGTAAAACTTGCCTAAAGTGTATATTGTATTGTTTGTGCTGCATTGTATTGTTTGCTCAGCTTAATGGTCTTGCAGCAGAAAACAGTTCTAATTGTGAGCTTTAAGAGTAACTTTTTTTTTTTCTTCTGATATTTCAAGACTTCTGTGTGAACCTAGTTAATGTGTTCTACACACCTAACTCTTGACTCTTTTCTTTTCTCAGCGAGCAGATATTCTGACCACGGGAGCTGGTGTCCCGGTAGGTGATAAGCTAAATCTTCAGACGGCAGGGCCGCGGGGACCTCTTCTGGTACAGGATGTCGTCTTTACGGACGAGATGGCTCACTTCGACCGGGAGCGCATTCCTGAGAGAGTGGTGCATGCTAAAGGAGCAGGTCTGTCATAATTAACACACATTTAAGAGCTGATCAACAGGTCCATTTTTGCTGCATGTTAGATTCTTTGGCATTGCTCTGTAAATCTTGAGGGATGTAAATAAAAGCCCTAATGTGATTCAGGTAGATAATTTGCAGTGATTTATGGTGTATGTTTCAGAAAATAAGATTAATGCTCTCCTCCCTTCTCCATAGGTGCATTTGGCTACTTTGAGGTGACCCATGACATCACACGCTACTGCAAGGCCAAGGTGTTTGAACATGTTGGCAAAACGACCCCCATCGCTGTGCGCTTCTCTACTGTGGGTAAGACACTGTTTTGTTTCTGCTCTCCCATGACTTCTGGTCTCCCTGTACAAATTATGGTCTAAATAAGTAGGAACAAACAGGTAAGATATAATTGTTGCATAACTGTTTGCTAGCTAGAGCTCAGTGCTTGGATGCCAAATCTGCAGGAGTTTGGACTCTGTGTGTATTGCCTGTTTTTTGGTGGAAAGTAGAATTGCAGAGTAATGCTGGCATAACAGATGCCTTGACAGTCGCCCCATTGGAATGAAGCCAAAGAGAACTTGTGTAAAAGCCTGTGGGGGAGTGTTTCATGAGCCTCAATGCAAAGAGACAGTCTGCAGAAGTTGACAAACTGTTTTAGGCAGTCAGCAGAAGTTTCAACTTTCAACATTTTTATATATTTATAACATATTTGCTGGAATATTTTCAGCTTTGTGTGTGTGTGTGTGTGTGTGTGTGTGTGTGTGTGTTTTCTTACATTCGACTTTCTTGCTAAACCAGTGAAAGCAGCTAAAGTATATCTCCATAAAAAGCAAATATTTCAGATTTAAGGTGGTTGTTGTGATTATTATTATTATTATTATTATTATTATTATTATTATTATTATTATTATTATTTATTTAATGAAAGCTTTTTTTTTTAAAGATTATATTTGAAGTTATGGCTAGGTGTTAAAATATCCTTATTGCATACTTTCATAAACATATAAGACATCTGTTTGATTCCCTATATTGACAAAAAATGTATAAACCTTGTGTTTGTGCAGCTGGTGAGGCTGGCTCATCTGATACCGTGCGGGATCCTCGAGGTTTCGCTGTCAAGTTCTACACTGACGAAGGCAACTGGGACCTGACTGGTAACAACACCCCTATCTTCTTCATCAGAGATGCGATGCTGGTAAGAGGGGCCTACAGAGTCTGTTGAGAGAATGCGCAGAGAACGTGACGTTCTAGACTAGAAACCAGTTTACTTATAGCATGCAGAGTCTGGATGTATTTGGAGTTCATCAATGTCTGTGTCTTTTCAGTTCCCGTCCTTCATCCACTCTCAGAAGAGGAATCCTCAGACTCATCTGAAGGATCCTGACATGGTGTGGGACTTTTGGGGCTTGCGTCCAGAATCTCTGCATCAGGTGTAGTGTCTCCTCTAGAAGAATATAGTGGGTCGCACTGTTGTGTTTTTAAAAAAAAATTTTTTTTTTTTTGGGAGACTGCCAAAATTAAATGTGGTTCCAGTTGGTTTGTTGGAAGCTTTTTTCCCCATATTCATTTAATCAGGCATAACAGAAATTAAAATACCTAAAACCTCTGTGAATAAGTAAAAATAAACAGGACACTGAGAAGAGTGTGAAAGTTTTTGTAAGATGTTGGAGGTTAGCACACTGTTCACATCGATTAAAGTTCTCCATCGCTATGACGGATTTCCGTCAACTGAGGGCACTAAAGCTTCACCTATAATACACCGCCCCCATAGCACCCCCGTCGTCTCTTCTGTTAGAATTTTTTTTTGCTTTAATCCATGTGTTCATAAAAGTAAACAGTCAAATACCACAGAAATGTCTTTGTTTTTTGAGCCTGTAGTGCTGGTGGGATTAGTGTTTGGATGATTGAGATTACTTGGGGGGGCTTTCCAGTAATTAGTTGGTCAGGAACATATTATAGTGCTTTAGATCAGTGTTTAATTTGTGCAGGTTGGCAGAAAAAGGGGATCTCAGAAAAGATTTCTGGTTAGTAGTTTTGTTGGTTTAAATGTGCTTTGTCCATATCGGCACCATTTATGTTCTGAAAAGTTATCAAACTGGACATGTCTCTGGTAGGTGGGTTGGGTGCAGTGGCTTACTACAGACAAAGTGGGACCTGGACTAAACTGTTAGAACTTTATGTATGTATGTATACAGTAAACCCCCGCACATGCATGGAAAAGGCAGATATACTCTCCTTTTTTTTTTTGCTTTTTGTGATGCCTGGGCCTCGTCTGCCACGCTCCCTTGTCCTCATGCTGTTTGTTTGGGACAGCGGTTAGCAAGACAGACACCTGAACGGAATGAGCCTCCACTGCATAGCGCTGCCCTATGCATAAACAACCAGCACGAGGACAAGGGAGAGTGGCAGACAAGACGTCACAGTTCGCTGCACTCGGGAGGTTTGAAGGTAGCCAAATTTTACTGTATTTACCTGCTTATACCAAAGAAAAACACCTGTGCAGGGATTGCAGTACAGGCTTTATAGGGGTAACAAAAGTATAGGGCTGCAACTATCGAATATTTTTGGAATTGAGTATTCTGTCGACTTTTGTGTTTTTAAACAACTGTATCAATACTGGCAATTGGCTGTTATTTCTCCCAAAAAATAGGTTTTTATTCAAACAACACTTTTATTAGATCAAAACTTAAAACCTTTGGCTTATCGGCTTATTTATGATGTACATTGTATCCTTATTAACAGTAAAGAAAACAAAAATAGAAAAAAGAAAGAAATATAGATGAACTTATAACAAAGATAACTTTATTAACATTGTCTTTTAGTCTGTAACAGAAAAAAAGTACATCAATTTACCTGAAATAAAAAAAATCAAGCCTTATTTCAGTAAAACTTTTTTTTTACCATTTGATACTGAAAAATGAAATATAATCAGTAACTAATAATACATTCAAATTGATCAACATTTTTATTTAGGAGCACAAAATATAAAACACTTTGAACTTCAAAAAATTGCTACAGGACGCTAGCGTTGGTACTGGGTCTGACATGTTTTTATTTGGGATTTTTTTAAAATTATGATTTAATGTAAATAATTATCCGATCAATGCATAGTCTTGTTTAGTCTATATATTTTACTATTTTGTTCAAAAAAATTTTTATGGGAACCTTGGAACGTAACCCCCGAGATAAGCAGTAATTTACTGTATATGTGTTTATTAATTTGTTTCTTCACTTTAACTTTCTTTCTGCAGGTGTCCTTCCTTTTCAGTGATCGTGGACTGCCTGATGGATATCGGCATATGAATGGATATGGATCCCACACCTTCAAGCTAATCAACTCTCAGGGCAACCCTGTCTACTGCAAGTTCCACTATAAGGTTTGTCTGTGCTTGTGTGTGAACTGTTTGTTTTCAATAATTAGGGAAAGCTTAAGTAACACAGTCCTTCTGTGTCAGACTGACCAGGGCATTAAGAATTTGACCGTGGGGGAGGCAGATCGTTTGGCCTCCACTGATCCTGACTACTCCATCCGTGACCTGTACAACGCCATTGCCAATGGCAACTTCCCATCCTGGAGTTTCTACATTCAGGTCATGACCTTTGAGCAAGCAGAAAATTATCCTTGGAATCCATTTGATCTGACCAAGGTGATAAAATCTACTTTGTCTTTTCTTACAATAATCCTGTGCTACTCTCTCTGACAGCTCTGGTAGTGTTGCTAATACCTTAGTAGACACTTTCTTAATACATGAACAGATACTCATTTTCATTACTCTTAGGGATTCTAATTTTTTTTTAGTATTTTATGTGATGATTTGACCACTTGATCAGTAATTAATCAGGGATTGTTGTTTGTGTTGTGTCCCAGGTGTGGTCTCATAAGGATTACCCCCTGATCCCGGTGGGTCGCTTGGTGTTGAACAGAAATCCTTTAAATTACTTTGCTGAGGTGGAACAGTTGGCATTCGATCCCAGCAACATGCCACCAGGCATCGAGCCCAGCCCTGACAAAATGCTGCAGGTACACACACACACACACGCACTCCTTTATTTTTGGGGGCATAATTAGGGCAGTGCTTGGTTCCAATCAGTAGTTGTCATCCAATGCATACTATGGAGGTATGTACAATCAACGTTTACATATTTAGTGAAAGTAAAAAGGTGAGTTGGGTCTTTTGTGGCATGGGCTATGATATACATCAGTCAGCCCGAGAATACCAATTTTGCACTCATTTATTCAGTGTACACTCACTTATCCTTCATTTAACAGGAAAATCTTTTCTTGGAAAGAAAATAGTACATTGTAGATTTTTTTTTTGTTTGTTTTCCATATCTGAAAGTGTACCACACCATGAAAATGAACGAATAGTGTTCCCAACTATATCAACTATAGCTGTACACTATAGACATTTTTTTTAGTCACAAAATCACATGGGAGGTGAACAGTCCTGATCTAGTCCAATCTAGTAATTTAGGGTGTTTTCACACTTGGTCTGTTTCAGCCCTTAAAACGAACTCCAATCGATTAGTCAGCAAATGAACTCCGACCCCTCTGAAACGAACCGGTTCGGTTAACTCGTGCATTTTGAACACAAAGCACTCAGAATACTTTTCAAATGTTTTCATCCACTAGGCCAGTAGGTACATCACGTGGGAATCACAATAACCTAAAAATACGAATAAACGAAGAAATAATCACAAAAAAAACCCCAACAATATATGAATAAATAAAGGGACTTAGAAATTCTTGTCAGTATCAAGTTTCTCTACCAAGCTGCTCAGACTCAGCATTCTTGCTCTCCATCAGCTGAAGAATAACAGTAGCGGAGATCTTTGTGGAAAATGTAGAAGTTTGGTAGAGCTTTTAACCACCTACTCTTATGTGGGGAAAAAAATCCTAAGAAGGGTGAATGTGAAGAAACAGTGGCAGCATGTTGGAAGAGGAACTAAAGTGTGAACAGAAAAAGAACAGAGGCCCCATCTTAGCCCTTCAAATGAACTCGGAGTGTGAACACAAGAGACCTGAATTGCCTTTCTCTTGGTCCTCTTTTTGGACCACTTCTAGATGACTGAGTTCAGTTCCTTTAAAGAGGACTATTATGTGACAACACCCTTAGAGAAGGATGCAGTTACTCAATGTGACCTAAAGATGGAACCAAAATGTTTAAGTACATACATCAAATAACTTTTGGTCAAAAAGCGTATTATTACTGTTTGTTTCTTCACTTTCGTGTATTGAATTGTTAGTATATTTGTGATACATAACGCTATATGAATAACACCCTCATTAAAGCAGCTGAGACACTTGTCATTTTGCTGGAGTGCAGTGTCTTATCTGCCATAACTGTAATATTTCAGTAAACATTATTACGCAAAATCACAAGTATGCGCATCAGTGAAGCTAGCTTTTTATAAATTGTTTTGTAAATTATCATGATATTTCTGGTTTGAGAGCCTTGATCTAATAAAATACTAGAAGCAGTACAAAAAAGAATTTTATCAGTTTATGCTAACTATTATTAGTAAAAGTTCAAAAGTAAAAGGTTTTGCTTAACTGCAACTTACGCTCTTTCAAATGCTGTTATTTTATCTTTCAATAATGTCTCGTTCAACATTTCAGCTAATAAACTTTTCCTGAAGGCACTTGGGCTTTTAGAATTGAGCCTTACTATATAGCACTCTGTGATTTCCTGTAAGTTAAGGGGATTTTCCTGTAAGCTAGTTAGGCTTAATTTTGTTGCCATGGGAAATGTCTAGAGATGGATTGATAAACAGGGACAAGCTGGAAGCTAAAATAATATAACGCTCTAACCTGTTGCATCTTTTTAATTTTGTTTTGGGTTTTTTTGCAGTGAATCCTTTAACAATTTTAATATAATTAAATATTTCCAGATTTGCCTGTTTCATCTAGTTGCATGTAGTTTGTAGAGCTTGAAAACATACATCTAACACCAGGTCTCACATTCTTGTAGTTTAATGTACTGTTGGTTTTACACTTTAAATCAACAGTGTGAGGAAAATATCATCCTTTTTTTTGTTTTTTTTTTTTATTTGTTTATTTATTTATTTTACAATCCAAGTACTGTTGTCAGTTCAACCCAGTAACTGCAACAAAAATGTTAACTTCTGCACTAGTGCTAATGTATTTACTTTTTGTATGGTGCAATTTTGACAAATCTCAGACATTAGTAATCAAATATTGAATGACTCAAAATGATGTTTTTTTGGAAAATCATAAATCCCAGCAGTCTTATTTTTACAATATCGCTACAAAGCTGTGTTTACACCTCTAAATACCAAATGTTTATTTGCAGTAATTAATGGAAAAGGTACCAATGGTATTTATTTTAAACCAATAATATTTTTTGTCTGTGACTGTGAAGGCAATATACAAAAAAGCCTTTAATTACAAGTTATTAATTTTTCTGTGTCAGGGGACAAAAACAGGAATATAATATTTAACAGAAAATTATAAAAAAACCTCCAAATATGTATAAAATGCCAAATAACAAATCCATTTGTACCTTCTGCAACTTTAATTCTCACATTGTACTGTTCTTTACAGTTATAGCTGTGTCCTTTCAACAAAAGTCCACTTTTATATCTAATTTACACACTTTGTACATAGTATTCATTAGCATAAACATTTTATATACTAAATTGATATAGGGACATTAGATTTCACATAGATATCACAAAATAATATTTTTGCATTTTTTTTGTTGCTGTTTAAAATTAAAGATGTAGACATTAAACTGCAACGGTATAATGGTCCCTCTGAAACTTCAGGAAGTGCCTTTGTGGCTTGTTTCGTTATCTTTCCAACCTCATGCATTTTCCTTTATATTTTGTTTTGAGAACACCATACTGATCTGGATCAAAAAGTGTTGCTGTTAAGAACATTGCCTTTATTTATCAGGCCTGCATTGATTTCTGGTACTGCAAACCACAAAGCGGGGAGTTCCAATGCATGCTTTATGCCCACGTACTGAGGTTCTGTGGAAGACCTCAGTCTTAAAAAACCCCACAGGATAGTTTTTGAGAAACAGCTCTGCAGTTTTCTTAAACAACACGAAACATTGTCTTGTAGTGTGTGCTTAATGACTATATGCATGTACCTATACTCACCATATAGTGTTGCTAATGTTCTGGATGGTCAAACTGCATTTGAGTAAAAGTACAAGTGCTAAATAGCTTCAGTATTAACTGAAGTTTGTTACACCCTTGGTCTTGAAGCAGATGCAGTCAACATGCATTCACTACGTAACGTTGCTTCTGTATTGTTCTGGATTACTAACCTGCATTCGAGTAAAATACAAGAACTAAATATCTTGCGAAAGTTTAGCATATTCATTGCCTGTTAGTGCAGGAAGTCCGTTTGAAACGGATGCATTCAACAAAACAATGAAAATGTGTTTTTTGAATAGGGTCGTCTTTTCTCTTACCCTGACACCCACCGCCACCGGCTCGGAGCAAACTACCTCCAGCTGCCTGTTAACTGTCCCTTCCGTGCCCGTGTGGCCAACTACCAGAGAGATGGCCCCATGTGCTTGTCTGACAACCAGGGTGAGAGAACATCACTCAACCACTCTACTCATGTATCTTGTGTACACGGACAAGACTTTAGCAGATTGAAGGGTGACAGTAGCCCAGTGTGTAAAACACTTGACTGAAAACCCAATGGCCATGAAAGTTGCCGGTTCAAACCCCCACTTTATACCACTGTGTCCTTGAGCAATATTTGCTAGATAGGATCTCAGTGACTAGGTCTGGTTTGTACATCGCATCCCAAAAGTGCTTGATTAAATTGAATTTGGAGGCCAAGTCAACTCACCTTTTTGATGTTCATAATGTTCTTCTAAAAGAAACCATCTTTATTTTTGCATTTTTGGTAACTTTATTTGCCACATTCAGCTGCATTTTGTGTTGTACTTTTTTACCAATATGTTAAATTCAGAAAATGAACAGTGTGATTTCTACTAAGGATGTATGAAACGAAAAAAAAACCCTAACAAAATACATTGTTGATCAAGTAAGTTAAAATGAAATGAAACCCTGTGTCTCCAGGACCAAGGTGCAACAAAAGAACAGAAATGGAACAGAACACCACAAGACCACAGGTGCAGATAGGACAGGAGAGGGTGCACAAGCAACAAAACGATCGGACAAGACGTTTAGTGCATTCGACTATAGCTACCATACTAGAATAAATACAATGTTTTCTAACCGCAGAGAGTTGCATGTGCCAAAATGCAAAACAGAGGTAGATAGCAATAAATATAATTGTGTAAATATACACCAGCAGAACAGTGTGTGTGTGTGTGTGCAGTATTATGAATGGAAGAATGTGAGATATTCATTGTATTATAACATCACTAACACTCACTTTGAGTGGTTGGACATGATGCACGTAAAGAACAGTTTTTCTTCCATGCAGGGTCCGTGCTCACACATAAACTTCAACTAGTTTACAGAGGGCTACAGAATGAGGAGAATTGTCACTTGATAATGACCTAATTTCTCAGGTTAGCTTGATAAATCAGTTGGTTCATCAGGGGGGTATTCCAGAAGGCAGGTTATGCTACATAACTGGGTAAGGTGTGCACTAACTTACCCTTGAACTTACCCGGTTATGTAGCATAACCTGCTTTCTGGAATACCCCCCAGGAGGCCTGAACTGAACAACAGACCTGAAAGTGCTGTTCTTTTTTTTATCTCTTGATTGTCTTTTATGCCTTTTGTTGCATTGAGCATGTTTAGGACAAAAGAATTTCGCTCAGGATAAATAAAGTTCCTTCTTGTCTTATGTTGGACTGCAACATCGAAGTTGTTTCTCTTCTTATCTACAGGAGGAGCACCCAACTATTTCCCCAACAGCTTTACTGCCCCTGATTGTCAGTCTCACTTCATGGAGTCCAAATTCCATGTGTCTCCTGATGTTGGCCGTTACAACAGTGCAGATGATGATAATGTAACTCAGGTATGGGTGGGGTTAGTGGGTGAGTGACCCACTGTGTCAGTGAAGAATGGATCTCTCTAACTCCTCCTTGACTCCAACAGGTGCGCACCTTCTTCACTGAGGTTCTGAATGAGGCGGAACGTGAGCGTCTGTGCCAGAACATGGCCGGCCATCTGAAAGGAGCACAGCTGTTCATTCAGAAGCGCGTGGTAAAGTTTCTCCCCACTACAGTCACCCCAGACCATTTGGGCTGGCTGACTTACTTACCAACATTTTCATGGCCCTAGTTTCAGAAGTTTCAATCACACTTAAGTTTCACAAATGACTTTTCTCAGTATAAGGGACCTGTTGTGCTTATTCCAGCATACAAAACACTGCTTAAGCATGCTGGACATATTCAGAGGCGGCCATCTCCTCTCTTTAATGTTGTATTGATAACACAGACTTGAACATGTTCTGAGAGGCTGTGACATCTTGTAGCTGTTTGGTTGTGCTTTATTACCAAGTGCATAGATTATGTGACCTTCACCATTTGCTAATCAGAAGCTGTAAATAACTTCAAAGCTATGCACACTACCAAAATCTGGTCTGATCTGAAACCCCTGAACAAAGTAAATATCCTGAGCTATCTGAGCACAGGGAATTCTCTGAGGCTTTTCTAGACACCAGCACCGACACATGGTATATACGGCACGGCGTTCAGAGCGCCACTGACAAGAAACATTACATAATTGTGGTGATGCCTCGTTTCCTGCTCTGAACAACTTCTATGCATAGTTTGAATCACAGAACAAGAAGCCAGTGAGGAAGATCATCCTTCTTCTCAGACCAAGTACTTGATTGGTGAGAATAGGGATGATCATCTGGATGGCTCACTGGCTACTGACAAATCTGCCATTTTAGTTCACCCATCACTCTGTCTGGTCTACAGAGGACACCATCAGAGAAATTTGACCACTTGTCCGTGTCTCTTGTGGGTGGTGAGATGCTGGAGGTTTCTTCTGAGAAACTCCAAAAGAAATGGTTTACTATGGAGCTCTTATGCATTTAAGTATTCAAAAATTGGTACATCTTTTATATATTGCCATTGGAAAAACGGTATTACTGAAGTCTGTTTGTCTAATATAAAGGTTAATTCTGCATGGGGAAAAAAATGTGTAGCTACACCCTCATTCATTGAGTGCACACTTGGATTGAGACCATATTGTGAATTGTTAGGACTCCTGAGAACAGCTGAGTCTTTCTACTAGGGCTGCAAACAATATAGCAGCTCAAACATCAGAAACATAGAACAAAGCTTTATTAAATAAATAATACAGAAATCACATCGTTTACTCTCTGCAGGTTCAGAATCTGATGGCTGTGCACCAGAATTATGGCTCTCGTGTTCAGGCACTGCTTGACAAGTACAATGCAGAGGGCAAAAAGGTACCCTTATATTTTACTGAAGCTGCCTATTCGTTTGATCAATTTGATGCTTACAGAAACTTTTGTTTAATGAATACGAGAAGAAAATGTTCTGTGATCTCTCTCTCTCTTTCCCTGTTTCCTGTTTTCCAGAACTCTGTGCATGTGTACACACAGGGGGGAGCATCCACCATGGCGGCCTCCTCTAAGATGTAACCTGCATGGCATCCCTGTCTTGACACATGCAGGCACTGATCTAAGATTAGCTTTGCTTCATACAAATGGTCATTTTTCATACAGATTTAAAAGCCACAAAGTGATCTAAGGACTCTTATCTGTGATATACTGCTTCAAATCATTTGGTTGGTAAGTTGGCTAACCAACCAAAGTAATACTTTTTCAGCAGTGACCCTGAAGATTAGTGAGTTTTTGTTAGAAGTTATGGAGATATGTCTTATTCATCATAACTTCTCTCTCACATTCTATTACAAGCATTCTTTTATTTTCTTGACTGTTCTTTAATGAGATCATAAAGTGCCGGTCTAGCGGAGATTTAACCAATATATTCTGTATTGCAGAAAATGTCAACCGTTTTTACAAATCCTACAACTGATAAGTGAATCCATTTTAATGCACACTCAAAGCAGTCCTTTGCGGTCTAAATGGAGAGCCCTTGGGGTCTCTGTGTGATCTGTAGAGTTGTGAGAACTGAAACTGTGGTTTCAAGTCATGTAGGGTTTATACTGTGAAATGAGGGGACAGAAAGACTACAAGACTATACACGTGCTGGCAGGACAGGACTCCAAAAGATCTATCTTCACAGCTGTTATAGCAGAATACCTGTTCCTGGTCTTGCAGTCTGTTCAAATGTAGAATACTGTTTAAATGAACACTACAATGTATAGCTCTTATATTGGTAATCTAGACATTTTCTGCTTATAGCTCAACATTAACAGTGACTGATCAGTTTCTACAATAATCCTTTTTACTAACTGTAGAAAAATTGTGCTTCAATACTTATAAGCAGTGTCGCCTCGTTGTTGTCAGAGCAGAAATATAAAACAGCAGGATCAGACAGATGGTAGCATGAGAGCCACAATGTGATTGTGCCTTACTGTCAAGTTTTATGTTTCTTGGACTTAAAAAGTTCTTCATAATTTAACAGTGGTGGAAGGGAGATGGGGTAACTGAAGCAACTGAATCTTTGTATCCGTCCAGTTTTCTCTTTATGGCAAAGATTACTAAATGATGCTTTAAGCATTAGTTTTCCATGTCAGTTTCTGTATTGTCTTACTCTCCATGCTCTACAAAGTCAGAGGAAAAGTTTGATCATGATGGTATGAACTCTGATCTGTAACTAAATTTAATAAATCCGTGATTTAATATGCATGCTTGTGTTGGAGAGTTTTGTTTAAAGTCATGATTGTAAATGGTGTATTTGCTTTGACAAATCTGCCCCAAAACCCACAGTTATGTCAGATGTTTGATTTCCTGAAAGCCAGATGGGCGGAGTGTGAGAGTAGATTTGTCACTTGCGTTCCTGTATATAAGCAGTGTATCCAACAGCAGCAGCACAGCACTAACTGCTACAGAGATGCAAAGTTCTTCCAGACCCCCAGAGCATTTCCCTCTGCAGGGAGGGGGGGCCGTAGTGGTGTCCATGCCTGAACATCCGAAAGATTACTTGGTGTGGTCCCTGGCCAGCCTCTACTATGGAAACCCTTTCTGTTTGGGGCTTCTCGCTGTCCGTAACTCGGTGAAGGTGAGTCTCATTAAACGGTAAAAAATTTAGAGATTACCTTCTCAATGTGTGACGGTTATAAAAGTTAAGCATCTATTTCCAACTGTTAGGTCATAAATATTTTCTTTATTTTATTTAAAATATAAATATTTTCTTTTTTTAGCCCCTTTTTGTCTAAGACAAACAAATTTCCAAGGTTCCAACAAATAATTTTGATTTCAATCTAATTTGTTACAATGCTGTAAAATGACTAATTAAAAAAAATTAAATAATCAAAAGTCGCATTTAAAAAGTAGTATATTAGTATTTGTTAGCACCCTTCTCTAGTTTTGTAATAAAATACATTTGGTTTTTAATGGGATGCTTTCATAAAACCCAAGTCTCAGCCGACCAAACCAGTTATGGATAAATCCTGTTAAAAAAACATTATCATTAGGAGCATTAGTTTTAAAATGATGGCAAATTATGTTAGGATACAATCTGCTGTGCACAGTGAGCTATTTTGAATATCCCTGAACCTTTCGTTTAAAAAGTGAGTAAATAAAGAATACACACACATGGATCTACTCTTCTGTCATTAAAGCTTAATATAATTAAATCTACTTGTGAGGGGTTCTCTTTGGCTACAGGTATAAAAAGGGCTAAAGGTGTGAAGTGCATGTGAGATTAAATGAAGAGGAACAAGAGTAGTAACGCAGGAGTTCAGGTTGATAAAGAGACCACGGGTACACGGTTATTTCTGAAAAAAAGTTTTCGTTTTTTCAAATACTTGGATGATCTGCCTTCCTCTTTGTATGATTAGTTGCTTGCATTCATTGTATGTTTTTTGTTGTAGGTTTTGTTTGTGGGGGTTTTGTTTTATAAACGTCTGCTGTTCGTGTATTTCCTGTTATTTAATTTGCTGTGTTGTACTGTGTTGCTCTAATAAAGCATTCAGAAAATGTTTTTTTTTCTCGCCCACACGTAAACGCATGGGAATTTTCAAAAATTGCCATATTGGCCGAAGTTTTAAAAACCTCTATTTTCACAGACCCAAAACGCCGTTTACGTGTGGACGAAAGACCAAAACTTATAGAGAAACCTCCGTTTTCCGAAATACCCGCTTACGTATTTAGAAACAAGTCCTGCTCCGTGGTTATGAGCTATAGATCACTCACTATTTATGAAAAGGTGTTTTTTAGTACACGCCTCTACACCTCTAAATAATTCCAAACACACATGTCCATGTAATTATATCTGTGTTGATCATAAATGTAAATCTATTCAACTGATGGGAGACAGGGCTTTCAGTGCGGCAGGTCCTAAACTCTGGAACTCTCTCCCTCCTGCACTTCGACAGTGCACCGAGCTTTATACATTCAAAGCTCAGCTCAAAACTCATCTTTTTCATCAGCTTTCCACACGTCATCCTGAGTCTCCCATTGGTGGAGAAGCGCACCCCCATCCTACACAAAAGGCAACTTGTTTTACTTGTTCTATTTGTTGTTATTTATGTTTTACTTGTATTCAGTCTGAAATTCTATTGTTTTGTTAGACTTGCTTCTTTATATCCTTCTTTTGTACTCCTATTTATTCAGTTGTTGTACGGTGTCCTTTATAAATAAAATTTATTATTATTATTATTATTATTATTATTATTATTATTATTATTATTATTATTATTATTATTATTATCTGGCGACTGAAACGTGTAAGCCCTTGCAGATGCTATGTAGCTTCCAGGCTACCATTGCACACTTTCAGTGTAGCCAGTTCCATTATTCTCATCATCTACAAAGTCAATTACTGGTGACGGCGTAAGTTATTTCATTCTACAGGAACAATTGTGTCTTCAGTCAGTGTCATTTTTAAATATGGGTTTTTTTTTTTACCTATTATTTGTCCCCAAGTTTCAAGAAGTACAGGTGTCTCTGGTGTCCACAGTCCAGACTTTTACTGACCATCCATTCAGAGTGTGATGTGTAATAATTATTTGTGTGTGTGTGTGTGTGTGTGTGTGTGTGTGTGTGCTTCAGTCCAGAGACAGGAAGATGGTGGGAGATATGGCGGGGGCGAGGACTTTTGGTTATCAAGCTCGCAAATACAACATCACAGCCATTGCTTTGATCGTCATCAGCTTTGTTATCTTCGCCATCCTCTTCACCGTCGAAATAATGGAGGCAATCAATAGCGTCCAGTCAAAAAGCACATATCGCAGATCTCCTTAGTCTCCCAAAACGAATACGTCTTTGTCTCAGCTTTGCTAAGCACGTTGACATTTGTCAACCAAAAAGCTTTTCTGGTCTTTCTGACAGGAAGCTTTGGTTGATTATATTTTTTACTCGTGTGTCTCTCATGAACATTGAGTAATTAAATAGACTTTTTGCACGAAACACTGTCTGTCTTTATTATCTAATGCAGCTCAAATGGTCAACTACACAAAACTAATTTCTTACAGGTCCTGTAGCCGTCTCAGACTGGGACACTTGCCTGTCAGTCACACTGTGCAAAAACAGTGAGAAGAAATAATAGAGGCCAACCCTAAAAGTATTCGTGTGAGTGAATGTGATCAAAATACTGTACAGTGTACACTCTAGACTACAGAGTATTCCTGCTCCCCCTTGTGTCAGTGCAAAATGCCACCATTACCATCGTGTACCATGTAGTGCGCCTATGGGTCACATGAGCACCAGGCAGCTACAGCCTCCTGAAATGACTGCACTACATTTAGGTATAATACAGTGTATTATCTGTGGCAGCACATTGTTACAATTCGCCATGGTACATTTTTTGTCCACTGCTTACAACTTTTAGGCACAATCAGTACGCCAGCAGTATATAATTTTATTTTCAGTGCTGTGGCCAAAGCATTGGCAACTATTTAAACCTCACTCTAAAAAACGCTGGGTTGTTTTTTCAACCCAAATGCTGGGTTGAGACCGCTGGGTAACAAAGTTGGGTTGATTTAACCCAATTTGGATTGAAAATCGGTCTGATCTATAACCCAGCAGTGCTGGGTTGGGAACGCGGACGTCAAAGAGAGCATGCACGTCACGTCAACATCCAGGGACATCAGCGGGAGAAGCCGCCATTTTCTTTGCGTCGACTTTAGAGGGAAGCGAGTGAAATTCTGTCTGAAAGGTAAGTTATTCAGTGTGTATTTAGCAATGTTCATGAAAAATAAAACGTTTGCTTTACTGTAAAATATATACACACACGCAAATGTTAGGCTTTCGATCGGTTGAATTGAGACAGGGACGTCACTAGGACTGAAAGACAAGGGGCACTTAGCCCATAGGTTTGTAGGAAGGAATTAGCGTGTATAGAGGACTGAACACTTTTCACCAAACCTTTCCTTTTACTTAAGGAAACGAATAAAGTTAAGCAGTGAACAGTTATGGACACTCATAGTATTGTGGCGGGCAGGAGGATCACGTGGGTGGCACGGGATGTGTGTGTGGGTTTGGCGGGCTGCTTGGGGTGAA
>JBBPDE010000128.1:15052497-15065260 GCA_037974605.1 Nannopetersius ansorgii
TGTGTGTGTGTGTGTGTGTGCATGTGTGAGTGTGTGTGTGTATGTGTGTGCGTGCGTGTGTGTGTGTGCACGTGTGTGAGTGTGTGTGTGTGTGTGTGTGTGAGTGTGTTTGTGTGTGTGTGTGAACGTGTGTGTGTGTGTGTGTGTGTGCACGTGTGAGTGTGTGTGTGTGCACGTGTGTGAGTGTGTGTGTGTGCACGTGTGTGTGTGTGTGCACGTGTGTGTGTGTGTGCATAGACAGGACACTTTTTTTTGATCACACTCAGACAAGCCTCTATAGGACTGGACATCTGAGTCTTCATTCACAATCAAGTCAATGCACAATTCTGAAAAACATTAAGAGGTGATATTATCTGGCATTTATGTTCAATATCCTAAAATAAAATTCTGCTCTGACATTTCAAAGGACGTAGTCCAACAATGGTAAACAATCTTTCAGCATCTTCACTTCCTGTGCCCCTGAATCTGTGCATTGTCTGATTTATGGATTGGAGTGTCCTGTGCTACTGAGCCTCCCTGAACACCTCCTTAACTTTTCCAGAAAAAGAGAAAAACATCCACCACTCTCACCATCTCGGAGGTGCAGCATGTTCATCGGGGAGGCTTTAGGATGATCATGTGACACAGATTTCTTTTGCCCATTCTGGAGGCTTGCTGTTATAAGAAATACAGCCTGTGTCTGCTGTGCCTTTCTTCTCTCTCACATCCACCACATTTTGCGTCGAGTCTTTAGCCTCACAGGACCCCTTGTTCCCAGGCCAGATGGTCTGTTTCAGGTCCGGCTGGACAGAGTATGGCTTCTCTAAAACTTTGAGAAGTCGCTGAACCTGAAAGCAAAGATGGACAGTCTCTTTCCCTTTACAGGTTCAGTTAGAGTACACCACTTACATAAAACAAAAAAACATCATAGGCCTTCACAATAAACAAATAAAGGCTACAGAAGAACCCTACTTTACCGAACACTAAATATTATTCCCTAGACATAAATACACACTAGAACAGCAGTTGTTTTTTAGTCTAAGGCCCCATTAGTCAAGTAGACATTATTATGGGATTTTAAGTCCGCTGCGTTCCCCCATGATGCCTACACCCAATCCCCCCACCAGAACCGTGTCATTTTGATGGTTTCTTTCATAGCTGTTTCTGATCTTCTCATACAAGATACATGGTCCCTTCTATGGAATTACAGATAATTGGGTGTCTGTAAACTGGGTGGCTTAAAAATTTTTGCAGAGATAATTTTCAGATTTTTAAAAAAGGTTTGTATGTGTAAAGGGCGTAATCAAAAGGACCTCTCACCTCAGAGAATTCGCCATTCTCTGCCCATTCAATTGCATTCTGGACGATGTAATTCCGAAGCACTATGGCAGGGTTGATGGAGTTCATGACCCTAACTCTCTCTTCTTCAATAGTAGCTGGGTTACTAATGCCATCACACTCACGAGTCAGTCGTTTCCTGTGCAAACAAATGTGATATTTTATATGTGCCACATATGCAAGCACGTTTGTGGCTCGAATTTAATATAAAGGTGTTCAGACTGGATTGGACCGAGAAGAAGAGACTGACTAATAAATTCTCAAATTCTCCTTGCCTGTATTTGTTCATCCATATAAGCCAATCATCTCTCTGCTTGACTTTTAAGTCCTCCTGATTGGTCTCCAGTAGCTCCTTCAGCCTGCCAATCTTCTCCAGTTGCTTGGCAACCTCTGGTCTATTGGCTGTCATGTTGAACACACCTGGACTGCTTTCAGCCAAGGAGAGAATCATCTCCAGCTCACTGTGGAGCGACATGGAAACGTTGCATTCTTTCTCCTCACATTGTAGTGATATAATATCAAGTAATGTACATCACATTGCATAGCTTGGGCAATTTCAGCTTAATTGACTTTACAAAGAAAAGAAAGAACCCTAACTTTGCTTCAAAGTGGGGGAATAATTCAACAAAAAAATGAAGCTAATAAGCCATGGCAATACTAACTGATGTTGATGCCTCACTATTGTGTTTACTCAAAACAGATTGGAAAGAGAAGGTTATTAGTTGTCAGTATTTGATGGTTTTGAAAGTGTTTAGGCTCTTTCCTTGGCCCCTATATATTATCACTGGACAGGGGTTGGGTAGCTGGTAGGAAAATTAGGAAAAATCCCATTGAGTACAGTGAAAATAGTGAAAACTGTTTTAGGTGTTCCCACAGGTTAGCGTGGAAAATACCTTTAGCAGCTTTAGGGAGGAAAGGCTACCTTGGGGAGTATGTGAAAGTCGTAGGCTTATCCAGTTTTATTTATTAATCACTCAATCAGATAATAGTGTAGGCAATCTGATAATAGTTTGATTGCATTCTTTGTGCACAAAGCTTGGTGAATAACAATGTCTGCAAGAATGAGAAGGAGTGCATTGTTAGACCAAAAAAAGGGAAAAATATTGGCCCAATGAAAAGTTTAAAATCTCTCAATATACACACAAATATCAGCCTGTTTGCTGCAAGAATACAAATTATGCCCAGGAACTAGACATGTCCAATTCACATAGTGAACCTACCAGTTTTCCTGCTTTGCTTTTTGAGCTATGCGCTGAGAGCATGGTATTAGGAGAGAAACAGCACACACTATAATTTACTGCATTATTATAAAGTATCAATAAAACATGTTAATTGCACACACACTAGTTCTCTTTTTAGTTATAGTGTATACAATAGTTTTGTCACCCCTGGTCATGGCACTATAAAAATTACTGAACAAATCCTAGAGAACGTGCCTCGGCTCATTTTAATGCCCAATTAGTACTAACAAAATATTGCATCTACATAAGCTTTGCAACATAATTAGAAATTGTGCATGACTGTATTACATGTTCTTTGTAGATGATGTTTATTGACCTAGAGTGTTCAAACTTTTGTATATTACTGTACTGTACTGTATCTACACTATGTGTCCACGGTATCAGGTCAACTTTCAACATTTACCACCTCTATGGTAAGTTGACAGTGGGTGCAGATACAAGAAAATAAACTAAATGTTATTTAGTAAATAGAATATAAGTAAACGTGTGTAATTGCAATCATGTCTCCTTAAGTACAGATACAATACAGCACAACTGCCCTCACCGGGGCCCCATGGTAGGTTGATTAGCAACCTTTAGCTCCTCCAGTGAGGCACACTGCTCCAGGATCAGTTCTACCACTGGCCCGACATTGTCTTGATCAGTCCCCTCCACCAGAGGGCAGCACACATGAGCCAAAAGACGAAAGGTGTTTGTGAAATCTGCACCTGAAATAAAAATGGAGGCTTTTGTGTTTGCCCTAACAAGTTTAGCTAGCACCTTAGCCTGGCAAGCTTAGCTCGCGAGTCAAGGAAGATGTCGAACCATAAATATTCTTACTGACATCACAGCTTCAAGAGTCTTAATAACAAAATATAATACATCAAATCGCCTGTGTTTTTTTCATTAAAAATATAAATTAGATAAATAGGGATCGCTCATCTCTCATTAATAATCTTTGCTGAACATGCAGGTATCTGCTTCTTAAAATCACAAAATCTGTCCATTTACCACTGACTACTCATTTAATCACTTGTCATTTCAAGATTTGACTGCTGCGACTTCCTCTATAGGCCACTAGGTGAGCTGAGACTCAAGAACACTATAAAGTACTTGGCCAGATGTGAACTTTGAATTGGAACCATATTTAGTTTGTGATAATAATGGTTTAGAAGTCCAGGAGCGCAGAAAAGAATACACATTTCAGAACGCCTTGTTTTTCGCCATCTTTTTCTTCTTCCGTTGACTAGGATGTATGGTACACTAACAAGTTTGGTACACTGACTGGAGACAGTCCCTAATTCTTTTCAAGTTTCATGTCGGCACCTTTAACACTCAAACACCACCAGTCAAACAAAGCTGGTGGTGTGTTTTAAATCGATTTTTTGATTTTCAATAATGAGGAGCCTCCTCCTGAGGTTCAGAGTAGTTTACAGTTACTGCCACAATGAGGGGATTTTGCAATGATACTGCCATAAGAAATAACTTAGTATATTTGTTGACAGAATATTGTTTCTCTGTTTGTTTTCAGGAAGCTGTGCATGAGCAGAAGTAGGACTTAAAATATTACATTACAATTGGTATTAAAGTGTTTAAGTCTATTCCCTTTAAAGAGCATTTCTATGGCACCTTTGGGGTAAATGGGGTATCCTAATTGGAGTTTTCAAATTCTCTTACTACATTACAGTCGCTAGATCTGTCTTTTTTGTACTGTCTTCTTGAGATGAGCTCCTTCTCTGTGAATAAAATTTTACACACTTGATGCACATTTTACGTTGCATTTTACAACAAATAAAATGGTCTGCAATGTATTGTTTTATTAAGTGTAATCATTTGTATTTGTAACAAGTTCTTTATTACATTATAGTTTAAAACAATAGGGTTTAATTTTTTTAATGCCCAAAGCAAACAAATCCAGTCAGAATGTTTTTCCCTGTTGTATCGAGGTAGACATGGCTAAGCATGTTTTCCAGTTAGTTGAACCTCAGGGCAAAATTCTAAAGTCCTGTCATTTGATTATCCAGCTACATAATTAGGAGCTGACAAAAAAAACTATCTTAGATTTACAATGTGTGGGACAAATTTCATGAGGGAAAATGTCTCTCTAGGAATTCTAGATACATCGCTGACAGTAAATACAAGTGGCAGCATAACCAGTGGGTTTCTGTTAGATAGTAAACAGTGGCAGCTCCATGCCAGTGCCCTTTACTGAAACAATCAATGTAGAAATGCTATTCACAAGTTTAAACATATGTCTATTACAAGACATACAAATAGATGAATAAATGTATTTCACAAACTTTAGGTGTCTGTGTGTAATGTAAGACATATAAAAACATTGATGAAGGAATTAGTACAGTCCTAATGAATCTAGGCCTTCAGTTCAGACCATGTTCTGATATTTTTGGTCTTGCTTTAATAGTCACAATTTGCCATTATACACATTTTATTATACAGACTATACATATGCAATGCTGCTACATTATACTACTGTCCTCCACATAAATGCATATTTTTGTAGTACCTGTGTTGTGCATGACCTTCAACAAATCCTCCACTAGCTCCTCATCTTCCGGTTCCTTTTGTTTCAATAGCCCCAGCTTCCTCCTCATGTTGTCCATGTAAAAGGTCTTGTACAGGGGCAAAAAGTCATCCAGGGTGTCTCCTGTCGTGGATGCCTGCAGCTCAGAGCCTAGGGCTTCTGCCAAACGGGCCAAATTCCAGCGACATACAAATGGCTGGGCCTCAAATGTATAGCGCCGTTTCTTATCTGAAGCATTGGACACAAACTCAGGGTCGAACCTAGACTTGGGTAAGAACAGATTGCCACAGAAAACCTTTAGCAAAAAGGTTTTGTCTTTTTTTGCCTCACATTCAGTCTCTCAGTCTTCTAGTAGTCAGTATCAGCAAAATTACTTCATAAAGTGACTTCAACAGATGTAGAAAAGAAAATTGGTGTAATGTTTATTGCAGTTTCTAGATTAAAGTGTAAAAAGCTTAGATGACCTGTCCATAAATCCAAAAGGGCCATAGTCTATAGTGAGGCCCAAAATGCTCATGTTGTCTGTGTTGAGAACTCCATGACAGAATCCCACACTTTGCCACAGGGCGACCAGCCTGGCGGTCCGTATGGTCACCTACACACAACAGCACTCTTGATGTAAGTGAAGTTATGAAGCAAAGTTTCCAGATATAACACTGCCTTAGTATACTATACTACGTTCATTAGTATATTACACTCAACAGGCCTGTGGGGTTCCAATTAAATATTTCAAATAGTGTACCTCTCTGAAGAAGGCAGCATTCCTGGCCTTACGATCTGTGTGTCCTGCCTGGATCTCAGAATAGAACGTCTCAATGACGTAATCGAGTAGTTGTGCTCGAATGTCATGGCGGCCAGCACTAGGTCCATTCCTTCCCGTGAAGTCATCGGCTGGGAGGAAGATTTCAAATGAGCCAAACCTGCAATGATGAAGATGGACGTCTGAAAAAGATTTATGGTAGCCGAAGTCTACTCTCAAATTGTACAAGAGAATTACGGACATGCTCTTTCTAATGACTTGTTAACCAGTAATAACAAACATAACTAGTAAGTGGTAATGTTTATCTGACTGAAAATAGCACGACAGGAAAAATCTTTCTGCTCTGGTTTCAGTCCAAGGAATGTCTGTCTGTCTCAAATTTAGTAGTAAGCTGCGCGAAAAAAAACTTTGGTGCGTTTTTATGCATTTTTGTGTAACCTTGTTGGTGTCCCAGGCAGAAATCAGACCTAGTCCTGAACTGAACAGCACTCTGAACAGAAGTCCAGACTCTGTCTAGGAACTGGACTAAACATTATGAATTTTGTGTGCTACATTGTGAATACATCCCGGCACCAAATCTTGGTTTGAAGGACCTTTGTGTAATCTCTATATTATAGAGCAGGAGATCTTAATCACCAGTGTTGCTTTACTCAGAATTTGATCAAGAGCTTAACAGTATGTAGAATAACAGTTTGTTTCAGCAACCATCCACTGTACAGTAGCAGAAAAGCTTAGTCTACCTGATGAAGCTGGGAGCGATGCGCAGGACTACAGAGCACCTCTCCGGCTTGGGATTGCCACTGTAAAATGCATCTCTCTGGACAAAGAGCTCAGATGTCACTAGTGAACCAGCGCGAGTGGTGGGAATGCCCAGGGCGAACATGGCCTCGCTGCATAAAAACTCTCTAATGCTGGAGCGCAGCACCTTACGACCATCTGACTGCCTACAGAAATAAAACACAGGAAGGGTCCACTACAGGAGATTTTACATGATGCAATGTAAGTAGTGTGATGATCATGGGAAATATGAACTGCAACATATCCTGCCAAATGATATCAGCAAAAGGAATTTCTCACATGCATGTACAGCACTGTGCAAACGTGATACCACCCTTTCAGTGCTTTAATCAAAAGAAATATTAAGTTCATTTTCAGTGTCTAAAAAAAGCAGAAAACACTCCCAAAAGACCCAGTAAACACATGTGAAATCCATCTGTATTTAGTGTCACGCTTTGCCTTTATAAAGTTTTTTCTGTATACATGCCTCTTGTAAACACTCAGCTGCCCAAAAACATTACTCCAGATATTACATTTCTAGTTGCCTCAATCAGCTTCCCTGGCAGAACGGAATGTAATACGCTTTCAGTCTTCTTGGATAATGTTTAGCCTAGTCATGTGCAAGTTATTTCAGCCAAAGAACTGAAAACCATTAACATTCCATGTGCTAGTTCTGTGTTACAGACCACCAGCACTTCTCTGCTGGTTTCACGGGGGTCAAAGAAGCAGTGCTGCTTTACCTGGAGTACGGAGTCAGTCCTGCGCCCTTCACCTGAATCTCCCACCGTCCGCAGGGGCCCCTCAGCTCAGGATCTGTGCAGTCTGCACCAGCCTCCACTTCTCCCAGATAACACACAGCCCCATCGCCCAGCTGCCCCGCAAACAGGCCAAACTGGTGTCCACAGTAGCAGTGTGCAGCAGGCGCAGAGCCGGGCAGTAACCTGGAGCCGCTCAGGTACTCGGGTCCATGTGGGTCTGTCAGCACGTCTTGAGCGCTCAGGCCTAACAGGGCAAGGGCTTGTGAGGACACGGCCACAAAGTGGGGCCTGAGCAGAGGCTGTGGCACAACCCGAGAAAAACATGCCCCCCTGACTGTGCGAGAGCCGGAATCCAGAGAACTGTCCACAGGCAGTTTCCTCAGAGCCACATTATTAAAGGGGAGCTGCTGCAGAGGCGTCTGACCCATTTGGGCCATGGTTGTGAGAACGAGTGTACACACTGTACCCGTGGCTTTGGTCAGCCTGTTGGAGGCTTTTTTGGGAGCGTGCTCAGCCTGGGTCTTTTAATCTAAGCAGGGATTAATGGGGCAGGTCGAGAGTGACGTAGTAAAGCCACTGAGTGTGCACAGAAATAAGCACTGCTCATGTTTAGACTCAGTTTGTCCGTAAGAGTGGAAATGTTTTAGTGGATCGGGTTTAGGCTCAGGAGATTAGTAACTAACGTAGCCTGTATGTGTGTTTAGGGGCTTGTGGGGACCTGAAGCATGAAGATAACAGGCAAGCATGAACATGTTAATGTATTGGGGACAATTGGCGGGTCCTCATGAGCATTTTTTTTACAACAAAATACATACAGCAAACACACAAGGTTCCAGAGGGCATCAAACAAAGGAGGTCCCTATGAGCAGACAGGTAATCACATTTACAACACAAAGGGGCTGAGGAGATGGATAAAAGCCTAATAGCGCCTGCCTCATGGTAGAGGTGCCTTAAATATGGAGGGACAAACAAGGAACAGGTGAGTCTAACCGAAGTCAGGGGACAAACTAAAGTGGGATGGAAGGCAATGTGAAATCAAAATAAAAGAGCAAAACCACAGTGTTTTTGTTAAGATTGTTTTTGAAGACTGATGGAACAAAAACCTTCCAGGACTGGAACTGAAATTGAAAACTCATGTTTATTACCCAGCAGAGCTCTACAACCAGAAAAATCTAATCACGCAGCTGACAGTGTGTCCAAATGAAATTAAACCACCTTCTGTCCGGTCATTTAGGAATCAGACAGCATTGGCCATCTTAATGACCTGCACAATTTCTTAATGATCTTGATAAAGAAATAAAGCTTAAGAGTTTTAAAATGCAAAAAAGGCTTTTTGTTGTGCTGATAGTGTCTTGGGAAATGTCTATAGTATCACGTTTATTATTATCCTGTAATGTGAAAGATCTGTTTTATTGTTATGTTGTCTAGCTAGCATTACTTTGCCTTGCAGAACACTTTACTTTCAGTGAACATTGGGGGAAACGTCATTGTATTGCTTTTTGGGGTGTAATTTGTCAAGAATAGGTGGAAATGACCCACTGAATGTAACAAAATGACTATCAAAAAGAGGAACCAGAGTCTGTGATTTTGTTCATTTTCATTTATTAGCTCGCATTAATAGTTCAATAACATAAATTACTTTAACATGCGGCCAAAAGCATAAAACCTTCCATGTTAGAGTTGATCAAATATTTGTCCAAATAGTTTCTATTATGTTTGAAGGTTTGAATAGTTTGAAGGTTTGGGAAGATTTGTTTTTTTGCACCTTCATTTTAAAGCAAGCAAGCGAACACTTAATTCTCTAATAATGTCTACACAAGGCAATAGAGTAATGCAACCATGCCTTCTTACTTCTTTTACTGCTTTTAAAGTAAACCACTGTAGAAAAAGTACATAAGTACTGAACAAGGGTGTCCAGCCAATCAAAAAGATTTGACATGAGTCAGATTATCTCAGGGTTGGGGCTCAGCTGTACCACAGGGTAGTTCAAATGTTCTTCCTTATGAAATCTACACTAGAAACACAGTCTTCAAAACAGCCTGAATTTAGACAACAGTTCTTACTCACACATTTTTTTAGGCTAAAATCTAAAAACCTTTATGTCCTCTCTATGTCTGTTTTATCTGTTGGTCAACCAGCCACACTTCCTCAAAAAAGATCATAATCAGTGCTAATATGCAATCATGCCACAGCTATTCTATACATTGGTTGATTCACCTTACAGCACAAAGACAAGAAGGCATGATTACTATTGCGCATGGTTACCTGAAACTCAACACAGTTCAGTACATAATCCTGTTTAATCGTTACTGTTTTCCATAATATTTGTGTGACATACATAATTGGTAAACATGCATACAATAGAGTTTCTGTCGAATGGTTCTGTATCCAAATCCAATTTGTGAACAGATACAAAAATTACGTTTGGAGTCAATCTACAGTCAGTACAGGTTTCTTGAATATGTAAGTCTTCACTTGTAGAATCATTAATGACTGAAAGTAATGCTTGAAAATCAATGTTCTTTTCAGTATCAAATAATGATTTTTTGTAAATAATGTGTTGAACTGGCCTCTGTCGTAAGTGACCTCTTTTTAGTGAATTTGCCTACGAGGCTGAGAAAACAGGCGGTTGGCGAGCAGACATGATAGGGCAATACCTGCCACCTGGGTGAAGGCAAGCCCCAAGACAGCAGCAGCAATGTGGAAGACATTATCATTGACTAAACTGAAGACCTTTCTGAAACAACCATGCGGATGAATGCCCTCAGCTTCAGTGTTTCCACTTCCCCCTTCTGGCAGAGGCCTGTTATGGCAGCCCTTGCGCTGTATACAGCAGCTGTCTGGCACCGACATAGATAATGTGTCGTTGCCTGAGTGGCCTTTCGACAAAACGGCATCCTGGATAGCCCAGTCAGACAAAACCCAGTCACGCCATCCTTCAGCTCCGCAGCACTTCAGCGCTCTTTGCAGGCCATCTAATGCATTGTCACGACCTTCGTCTTCCCCGTAAGCAAGCACTGCCCTTTGCAGGCCACTTCGGAAACCTCCGGCAATATCTTCCCTGTAGAAGAGCCCTGACAGACCAGCTGCCAATCCTCCCATCAGTGTGGCCAACTGGAAGAAGCCGTAGGCCCTCAGAAGGCAGGGCAGGTTGGCCGCCACTCCCAGGCACCCCAGGAAACCCCAGGTTGTGACGGCAGCCCCCGTGGCGAGCAGTATTAGTGGGGCATTGGGGTAGCGATTAGCAGAGAGTAGCATGTAGTCAGCCAGAGAAGCTTGCGCCCAGACGCCCAGGGTGAAGATGGTCAACCCTGCTGCCCAAAAGAGGCAGCTGAAGATGAGCAATGTGAGGCGGATTAGGGGCATCACACCTACTGCTCGGCAGCATGGTGGGGCAGCACCCACCCGATTCACAGGGGGCGCCAGTGATGCTTCGGAATCCAGTGACAGGGAGAGGTGCTGCCGCTGCGGATGTTGGAGGTCGTTGGCCTCCTGGAAAGGAGAAAGCAGGTAGGGTCCAGGCACAGCCGAGAGACGACAAGCCAGAGGAGGCGAGGCAGGGAGTGTCAAGCCCCGTGGAGAAGAAAGTCTTCGAGTGCCTTGCTGATCTTTCACTCGATGGGGGCTCAGCCGAGCAGGCAGAGAGTCGTAAGATGCAGTTGCGAGTGCACAGCTCATGGTCCCAGCTCTGCTTTTATGTGCCGCCCACTCTCTCTCCTTCATTTACTCCTCCCTTTTTGTATATTTCCTTTGTTTCTCAGCCTCTACCTAACACCCCTCATGCCTCCCTCTCCCTCGTTCTTTATAGCTAGCCATCAACCTTGGCCATGCTCCCTCCCAACACACAAGCCCCCGCTTTACCATAAATTATCCACTGTGCGACGACACATGGCTGGCTTATCTTCATCCACAGCTACACCCTGCACTCGGCGGTATTTAGATGTGTATTTCCGACACTTATTCCACTTGCTTGGTCGCGAATGCTACGTGCCACTGCAGCAAATGTCGTATCCAGTGCTGTACTGGCTCACTATCTCTTCAGCAGAGATGTATAGGGGAGGGGGCATGGTAGATATAAAACTAGGATACCATTAACACACCTCCATCTAAAACTCCCTCTGCTGGTACGGGAATCACTGTTCAGGACTACAGATGCCAAATTGTAATTTTAATGGTCCTGCAAAAATATCACATCAATGCAATAATTCTATGGTTATTTTCATATTATATCTTAGTTGCCATAATGTTGCAGGAGACTGTGCATGCTCAGTGTTTGAGATATGCATGAGAGAAGGCAAGCAAAATATAACCTTTGGATCAATACCATGCATGACATGTCCTTTATGGCATCTGGCAATGGAGGTTGTAAGTGATTTACCATCTGTTCTGGAATTCTAATTGTATGTGGAATTCCAATTCCAAGACACTGATTGGCAATAACCAAAACACCTGAGCACATTCTCTTGCCTGTTACACTGAAAATAATGTTTAGTCTTAGCAAAGATGCTTTCATACAGAAACAAAACGTAGAACAATAGTAGACCCCTTTTGGTGCTGTACAGAGCCATTTTCTAAAGGTTATTTAAAGCAATGGTTCTTAAACTTGGGAATGCTGTAAGGTTTCAGAATTTGCTTCACTTCTTGGTCATTTTTAAATTTGTTTATTTATTAAATCTATATAAAAAAGTAGTCATTTCAAAGTGCAGCATCATGGCTGTGAGAAACTTTTCACAAAGAAGTCTGAGAACTGTCACAATTGTTCTTTGATGTTACGGTTTTACACAGGACCATTGCCTTTACTCTAGTAACACTTTACTTTTTAGGGTGCTGCCTTAAAATATAGAGAAGGAAGCAAAACTGTACTAGAATTCTAAACTTTGACATTAGTGAGCATTTTGATGTTTGTCAGTGAACACAAATAATGCAAATAACCTCAAATATGCAATTCTCATAGCATGACACACAGTAGTCATAATACTCAAACGTTTACGGCATTTAGCAGACGCTTTTAACCGAAGCAACTTCCATTCCCTAACTACAGTGGACTCGCTGGAGCAACTTGCGGTTAAGGGTCTTGCTCAGGGACCCAGTGTTGGTGTCCTGAAGGTAAGATTCGAACCCATGACCTCTTGGTCCAGAGTATCCTACCTCTAGGCCACCACACCAAACACTTTCAATAATCTGTGGTATATGGAAACCTGGGCTTTAAAGAGAAAATGTTGTTTTATTAGAAACTGTCTGGTCATTTTTGGCCAATCCAGAAGCACAAGGGTGGTTGCTTAATGGAACATTTACTTTATTTTAGATTTTTTTTAGTGCTGTTAAAAATAACGCGTTAACTATTTGCGTTAATTTATTTTCTTTTAACGCTTTAAAATAAATTGATCGC
>JBBPDE010000128.1:15067391-15079268 GCA_037974605.1 Nannopetersius ansorgii
GGTCCTCTCTGTTGCACAATACATCTGTTCTTCATACTATGTGTAATACTGTAGCACACAACACTTTACACTTACACGGCACTGTCACTTTACTGTACTTTATACAACTCTACTACTACAAGACTACTGTTGCTGCACTGTGTTGTCTTTCATGTCTTTTATGTCTTTATGTTCTATCTGTGAAGAAGGTGTTCAAGTAAGAATTTCATTGTGCTCTGTACTCAGTATACATGACAGTAAACTTCACCTTCAACACAGGACTCTGCTGGAATGGTCTCTGCTCTTCAGGATGAGCTACCATCTGTGTCCTCAGCAAGTCATAGAGCTTTTGCAGGAAATCAAGAACTTCCCTCACCTGCCATCAAAAACCATGAGCCTCCTTGAGCTTATCACTTTTATGCACGATAAGGATCTATCTGAGATCTACCCCAACTTTTGGACTGCTCTCAGGATTGCACTTACACTGCCAGTGACTGTAGCTCAAGCAGAGAGGAGCTTTTCCAAACTAAAGTTAATCAAGACGTACCTGAGGTCAACCATTGTCTCAGGAACGGCTCACTGGCCTTGCTGTCATAAGCATTAATCATTCAATAGGGGAGCATATCTCATATGATGCCATTATTGATGACTTTGCATCTATAAAGGCCAGAAATGTCAGATTTTAGTTTCAGTTTGTATTAAATAATTTAATTTTCTTCAGTGTGATTTATTCTATATTTGATTTGTATATTATTCTTAATAATTTAAAATATAACTTAAATAATATTTGTTTGTACACAGTATATTTATTTAAGTTATGAGTTTGTTTTTTACGGGATGACATGTAGTACTACAATAAAACGTGTGGTATGTACAAAATGTGAAGTTTTGTCTTGTTTTTTTTTTTTTTTTTGGTTCGGTAGGGAGTCTCGCCCGCGGAGCAAATCAGTGTAGAACCGCCACTCCGTGGAGAAGCCCATGGGTCCGAGATGCGAATTGCGAAATCTTTTGTGTCCATTACAGAGTATTAGTACATGTGTAATATCACTACTTATGTCAATATTACTGAATTCTACTAAGTGCCCTAGTACTCCAAACTACCATTTGTGTCAGTAGATTTCACTGTTACTTGTCTATAGTATTTATACCCAGCATTTCTATAAAAAGAGGGTCCTCGAGTTATGACACAAATCCGTTCCTTCGACAGTTATGTAACCTGAATTTTGATGTTAGTCAAAACACACCTTAGTCACTTAGCTATCCTAACACAGGTGTAGAATTATAAAAACACAACCAAGCCATACAAAAAGGAAAAGGAATACTCCACAAATTATGCGCAGCGTTATTGCATATTCTTCCACTGCACGCAAACTAGTTCGCCCACATATTTCCGTAAGTACGACCGTAACAGTGTAAGCCGAGTGGGAGTGGGTGTCAAATGTTGAGACTGTTGTAACCCGAGGACGCCCTGTATAGCATAGTGTATATTCATATTGAGTTTTTTTTTATTTTGTTTTGGCTTTTTTGTTTACATTGTCCTTATCTCTGTGTGTGTCTTCGGATTTATTACATAAGAAACTTCTTCCGGTATAAATAAAGTTTTCTGAATCTGATGTTAGTAATGTCGCAGTGCACGTGTCCTCCATGCCGTGGGGGCGCTACCCTCCTCTCTGGTGAAGGCTGGGGCGACAGGTCCGTGCTTCGTTCAGCTTCACGATCACAGCTTTCACTACAGACGCGTGGGTCTGAATTAAGGACTAGAGGGCCTGCCGTTTGGTCTGCTACGATGGAAAAGAAGGCCGGCCGCTGGGCGGGTGGTCCGGACGTGATGGGGGTCGGAGGGTCGGCGGGTCGGCAGGAGGGTGAGTGGGCTCGTGGGCGCTCTAAAGTGGCGCCGCCGGAGGAGAGTGAAGCTAGTGGCAAAACGAGCACTAACTCCTGTCACAATATTCTCACTGAACCTGCTAAAATTCACACCAGAGAAGACCCCCCACACCTGCAGACCTAAGGGGTCTGTCTGATCCACACTTTAGCCAGTATGCTAACGAGGACCAACACTAAAAGTGTCTTCAGTTCAGTCTGGAGCAGGGCTTCACCATGCGGTGTAACTCTGTGCTATAAGTGAAGTTTTGCTGTAAAAAGTCTTTAGTCGAACCATACTACGAGAAACAGTAAAATAAAGGAGTGTAACTGCTACACCCGTTCCTCTCCTCATGTGGAGGTGTATGTAGTTGTATTGTTGTGTTTTAATGGTGGCAAATATACGAAGATCACAGGCTCTGTGCTAGCAGTTTAAGAAATCATGAGCATTGAAAGGGAAAATCCAAATATGTTTTCTGCATAATATCGATCACTGGGAAGTCGTTAAGAAGAGTTTGAGATGTAACACGGATAAATTGTGACTCATTTGCAATGATGGTATTTCTAACCAGCCATTCATCCATTATCTAAAAGAATCACCTGAACCTAGACGTGTCTTCTATGTGTTCATATGAAATGTTGGTAATGGTGAACTGTTTGTGGACCCTTACAACGTAATGAATTTTAAAACCTTTGGAGGAGAGATTGTGTTTCAGATGCAAAGCAAATAATTATCGCAGGTTTATTAAGGTTCATCTCTGGCGTTCAGTCTGCCTGCTGAATTTATTTGCGCAGTAAATTTGCATTAGGTCCAGACATCAGTTAATGGAATTGATATGGATCCTGCACTAAGAATTATAACTAAGATTTATTTTATCATGTAATTCTAGTAATGTTGTATAATTGTTTTCTGTACAATAACTTTGTCCCATTCCACATTTCAGCACTCCCTCTTTCTGCCTTGCGCCTTGTGGTGCCACCCCTGCGACTAATGTCAGCGTTCTTGTGGCAAGTGATTCAGCGCAACAACGTAACACACTATGGAAAATTCGAGCAGTTTGTTATGATGGTCGCAGAAACAGTACCAGACATAATGAGTCAAAGCTTGGTTAATAAACTGATTTTTCACTTACGGAAAAAGGTGAGTTTTAAACCCTTTGTTCCTTGTTAAACACATTTCTATGGTACATCGATAACCTCATAGCTTTTGTTTTATTTCTTTTTTTCCTGTTTGAATAACTACTTGATTATTAGTTCATTATGGTTAAATTATGGCTTAATTCTATTATTTTGTTCTCCTGTAAAGTTACCGTTTTGGAGATGGTTACAAGTTTTGCATTTTAAAATTGCCACAGAAATCATGCTGCTCTGTGTTAAAGCATGTATTTGTATCTTCTTGGTAATTGTTTTTTTTTTTTTTTTTTTCTTGCAGGTGATTTTAGAGCTCTGCCTTAAGGACCAAACACCTGATGTTTGGATTATTCAAGCACATTTGGACACCCTTCGCAGTCTCACTTACAGAGTAGGTGAAATGTAAAAAAAAAAGTTCAGGAATGTCACAATCATGATATTTGATTAATAAGCATACAAACGATTACCGTTAACTTTAGCCTTGTTTCATCCTTTGAATGCAGCCAATGGCCAAAATATCTTGCCCCAAGCTTTGAAAAGATATCTAGTTCACATTCTCCTTGTTGAGATGTAAACATGGTGACAGCAGTGGAAAATAATTGCAGGTTAAATTATTGTGGCAGGCCTACATCTGTGTTCATCATTATCTTATTGTGATTATCTTCTCGCAGTGCAAAGATGTGGAAAGTGAAATCATGAACACCAAGTTCATAAAGATGATCCACAACATTTTGGAGGATGCAGCCGTGAGAAAAAGTTTTATTCAGGTAAGTCATAAAAATTTCCCTGTTATTCGACCTTTCCTTGCCCCAATCCTTTGCCCAGTTCATGTATTGTCTCTACAGAACGTGTTTCCCACGGAGTTTGGTTCTGCCTATGATGCAGTACTGCAGAGCTTGGCATGGGAGTTCCTGAAACGAGTGGATGAACTTCTGCCGGTGCCGAACCTTAAAGAGGTGGGTCATCTATTTCTGCTGCACAGTAGCTGCTTTATTCACGTGTCGCTTATGAGTTTTACATCCTTGATGGTAAATGGAAAAAACAGGTTTTTAACAATAAACAGACAAACTCTACAGAATGTAATTGCTGGTCATAGTGAATAATATTAGTCCTGTTTACATATTAGTAGTTTTACAAGAGGATCATTTTATGTAAGGGTTTGTAATCCTGTCTGAAAAGATCATTTGCATACTTTCTGAAGTATGCTGTCAAAATTGCTGAAACTATTTAGAGTAATGTTTGAAAACGTTAGGAAAAAGTTAGAAAAACATTGTTGGCCTTGTACACAATATCAACTCCCGTATCTTTGAGTAGTTAAAAAAAAAAAAAAAAAAGATTCTACAGCTTTTGCACTGTCCACTTTGTTTTTTTCCCTTTAATGTAATTAACAGTAATTAAAATGTACTTCTCTGTAGAGAATGTTTTTTACGTTCACATGGATCATCATTAGACTTGTGATGCGTCTGATTCTGATGTCATGTTGGATCAGACAACAGGAGATTAGAAATGAAATTCTAAATTCTGTGAGGATCCTGTGTAATTGTTTTGGCATCTGCATTTCTTCAGACAGCCACATGGCTGTGTGGTGGCCTGTCTGCCATGGAGGACATTGTACAACCACTCTCTGACCCAGCAGAAATAAGGGATGTGCTACAGCACTTCAGAAACAAGAGGAATAGCGACAGAAATGGTAAGCCTCTCTG
This sequence comes from Nannopetersius ansorgii, assembly GCA_037974605.1. Lineage (NCBI taxonomy): Eukaryota > Metazoa > Chordata > Actinopteri > Characiformes > Alestidae > Nannopetersius > Nannopetersius ansorgii. Next base: position 15,072,065 of record JBBPDE010000128.1, read on the forward strand.
AAATCTGTTTAGTGCAGACACTTGCACAGTACAGTAGTGGTGCTCAAGCAAATACAGCTCTGGGGAAAAAAATTAAAACGAAAATGTTCAGTTATCTTTTATGCATCTTTTGTGCAAGTATTGAACTGAACGGCTTTGCCTTGGCTTTTAAGAACTGCTGACAAGGTTTCTTCTAATTTCCAAATAAAAATATATTCTTTAAAGCATCATTTTAACGGAAATGATAAAACATCAAATAAGAAAAAATAGTGCAGTGTTTACAGAACTTGAATAATTCAAAGAAAACAAATCTCTCATTCACTCAAACACAATGGCAATTACCTTTGACGAACTTCTAGCTGTATTTTACCATCCAACTAGTCACATTGCAAGAGGAGAGTGTTTATTACAGCAGTGTTTTTTATACTTTTCCTCATTAATAAAATGTGATTCAGGTGATCATTAATCGGAACCTCATAGAGCAGAATGAGGTGCTTGTGTAGGAATTTAACAGACACTGGCATGGATTGGTTGTCATACTTTTGGAGATGCTGATTTAAAAATAAATTTCAGTGGTCTTTTCATTTTTAACTTTAGTTGTATATCCTAAACATGATTTGTATTTGGGAAGTTAAGCATGTTTTACTTCAGCAAGGAAATGACAGTGGAGACCAAAATTATGATCAGATTATGTTTTGTGGAGTCTTACATTATGTTTCTTCTTTGACAGCACTGATCCATGTAGCAAATGAAGTTTTTTGTTTGCCCCTGTCAACTGATGGGGGGCAGACCTTGCCTTCTGCCACTCTTGAACAAGAGGCACCTGTCAGTTCAGTTGCACCAGAGAACATTGCACACCCCTCTTCCGTTTCACAAGAGGCTGTCGTCATTGCACAGGCTGCAATGGCTGATGACCAGTTGGAGTCTGACCGTGCTACTGCCACTATAATGAGCCCCACTCCTAGTGACACAGAGGAGGCAGAACCTCTGGTGGACAACATCGCAGTGGCCACCACAGCTGAGGTCGAGGGTGAACTACAAGAGGACGTCGTTTACCAAGACAACAATGCTGAGATCTGTGAAGTCCAGCAAATCTACCTCACTGCAGATGGTTCTACTGTCATTGTTTCAGAGCTGGACAGTGGTTCAGAGGAAGCTACGCAGCTACAGTTTCTGGATCAACCAGAAACGGTGGAAACTCCTGAGATACGGGAAATAAGCTTTGAGGAGTGGATTTCAGAAATGTCTGGAAAAGTGATTTCTCTTCCCGTCGTGACCCCTTCCTATCCTGTAGATGTTGCAGAGGAGGCCGAGTATGTTCCTGTCATTGAAAGACCACCGTCTATCAAAACCATCATTAATAGGAAAAGTACACCCACTCAGGCAACACAGAGTGGAAAGGTGATGGCACTGCCTGTCGTATCTCCGGTGACACAAGAGGCAGGTGAGAAAACCCACACGTGTCGCGTGTGCAAGAAGGAGTTCCGCTACGATTGCCAACTAAAGAACCACATGCGAACACACACGGGCGAGAGACCGTTCCAGTGTTCGGACTGCGGCAAAAACTTCAGGTGTCTCAGTTTCCTGTCAAATCATATTAAAACGCACTCACTCGCAAGGCCCTTCAAATGCGGGCTCTGCACCAAGACTTTCCGAAAAAGAGCAGACCTCATTAAGCACATTCGTGTGCACACAGGAGAGAAGCCGTACAAGTGCAACATCTGCGGCAAAAGCTTCTCACAGGGCTCATATCTGAAGATCCATCGTGAGTGCCACACGTCGGAAAACCTTCATCAGTGTCCTCACTGTGAAAAAAGTTTCCCCACTGCGTTCAAACTGTCCATTCATGTCCGCTATCACTCTATGGCGCGATCGTACCAGTGCAGTGTGTGCGGCAAAAGCTTTATCTACGCCAGTCTCCTGAAGAGGCACAAAGGCTATCATGTAGGGGAGCGCAAGCACACGTGCCCCATATGCGGAAAGTCCTTTGTGTACATGTTTGATTTAAAGAAGCATCAGCGCAACCACGAGAAACCCCGCATGCAGATCCCTTGCTCTCTCTGCCACAAAACATTCGCCGGGCCAGAGATGCTGCGCTGCCACATGCGCATCCACACGGGAGAGCGGCCCTTCAGCTGCAAGGTGTGCGGCAAGGCCTTCTCCCAGATTGGCAACATGAAGAGACACGAACGCGTGCATACAGGCGAGCGGCCATTCACCTGCAAGGAATGCGGCAAGACCTATAAGCATTCATCCCACCTAAAGACGCACATGCTGAACCACACGGGTGAGTGGCCCTTTCACTGCTCCCAGTGTGGCAAGAGCTTCAAGTTTTCTACACCACTCAAGAAGCACGAGAGGACTCACCTGGTCGATCGAGGGGATCGCAGGAGTTGTGACCAAACCCGTGGCCGCAGGAGAAGTGAAACCCAATGGACAAGATGTATGTCAAACTCATTGTGACCCTTTTTGAAACTGACTGCACCAGACCTTCCTTTCTGAGCTCAGTAACTTTTCAAACTTTAAGATTTTCAAAACCTGAAACAAAGCTAATAAGAGAGAGGTTATCTTCCAGGGAAAGTCACAAAGGGGTAGAATTTAGGCGGTAATGGAGAAGGAACGAGAAAACAGGTGAGTTTGAGGAAATATTGTTGTCAAATAAGAGCAGCATTTAATATCTCTGTGATATAGGAGACATCTTCAGGGGTGTCCAGTCTCTTGACTGTCCATCACTTAGAGATACACAGAAGTTACATGACAGTCACATAGTGGTATGGGCCTGGTACCAAGTATAAGCATAATGGAGCATAAATTCAGCAGAGATACTTTACTAAAGTGCTTTCCTACATAGACATATTTTCATACTTAAAATAATGTAATTTGTTTAATTAGAACTATTTTCTAAGACATCCTAGTGTTTGGGAGCACGTATTCTTGTTTCATAATGATCCAACAGAATCTGCTGTTGCTTATAGAGACATTGGCTGGATATTCTGAACTAAAAACGGATTAGGATCAGTAAATGTTCCCGAGCTGCAGTATTCACCCTGTGTTAGCCTATTGGCTGAATTAATCTGTTCAGTAAAGCAGCTGTAAGTGTAAAAAATTAAATTTTCATTTTGGCATCATACTCATTCATATTGGAAACTTTGAGGTAGTTCTCAGTAAAGAAGATATTGGATAATTGGATATTGAGCTCAAACATTTTTTGTTAGGTTTCCCCCCTTTTTATCTCTTTTTGGATTCAATAAATGAATGCACGAGAACCAAAGTTGCTTTTTTTCCAGTCAGGCCTAATACATGTATATAGCACTGGAAATGTATATAGCACTGGACAAAGAATCTAGTGTAATAGTGTTGCCTGATTCCAGTTTGTAATACAAAATAAAATTTTGTATGTTGAATTTTGTGGTTGTGTCTGCTTATATATACTCCATTGTAGGTTTCACTTAACAAGTTGGTGCTCTTTGGGGTCCTGACCATTGATCTGTGAAAAGGGCTAGCAGGTGGACTACTAAGAAACAGATGGACTACAGTTTGTAAATGTAAACCCTGTATGGTCAGTGATAAAATGGACAATAAAATGGTCAAATCGTGCTGGAGGGTATTTGAAAATACTATAAGTGGCACTACTAGGACTGTTCTGTATACACTTCATAAAAAAAAAAAGTCAAAAGTACTTTTTTTTGCCCAATTCAAGTCATAAGAATCACCCTGAAATGAGAACTAAAGATACTAACAGACAAAAGACAAAATAAAATTACATAAAATATACTAATGACACAAACTGGTGACCTACCTCATGTTTTCCCCAATGTTATACACAAAGGGCAGCTGGTAGTCTAGTGGTTAGGGCATTCGCCCTGCGACCAGAAAGTCCGGGTTTGATTCCCAAGACCGCTAGGCACCGCTGAGGTACCCTGAGCAAGGTACCGTCCCACACACTGCAGCCCCGGCGCTGTGTTCGTAGCTGCCCCCTGAGGATATATTTTGTGCTGTTCACACTATGTGCTGTGGTGTGTTCATGTATGACAAATGGTCACTTTCAAAGGACCTATGTGGGGATAATTAATTAGCTGGTTCCTGGCTGTTCAGTACTGAAGTATGGATAAGCTCCTGGAAAACGGTGCGGTTATCGTAGCATTAATGCTTTCTTACACCGCTGCCGTTTTCAGCTGGTTGATGCTGGCTTGGATCAGTGGGATGTATTAACTCTGCACAGCAACTTATATAGCAACTGCTACTCCCATTTTATATACATTTATATACAAAAACTTCATGTATGTTTTTGGCACCAAATTATGGAAAGTAGCGTCAATAGTATGAATGATACCCATCCCCACTGGTGTGGCTGCACACTTTTTCTGGCAAAGCAGAACCTGCATGTCCAAACAGCTCAAACAAATACAATCTTGGAGACTAATTCTTCTTGCATGAAATGAAAACCAGGGGTCAGCAAAAGTTACTTTTGTCAATGAGGGAGATCGCAAATTTGGCTAGTAGGTGACAATGAAGTCACATCTGCATGATTGCAGGGGCTTTTATTTTGAAGAGATATAAAGGAATGAATAACCAATACACCAGTAACTTTGAGGACCACCATATACTCAAACACACGTGTTTTTTTAATAAACTACTTTATTCCAAAATGGTTGACAAAAGAAGCAAATCATAGTATAAACATGTATAATTTTGTACAGTGTTCTCAAGCTCATTTGTTACAGTAAAAATGAGAAGCACAGTAAAGTTGTAACTGCTTTAGCACCAACAAACAATGACATTTACATTTTCAGCAATCAAATAAGTGATATAGAAATAATAGAGTTCATCCCAACAGATCAGAGTAACATCTGAAACTGAAAACCCAGTTATATTGTTAAATCTTTCCTAGTATATCCTCTTATAAAAAGTTTTTTTCACAGGAGTTTGCAGGCATTTAGCAAAGTTTGCCCATTAGACCAAACATTTGCATTCTATTTTCTCTTTAAAGCAGTTTGGTAAGTTATTTCTCCTTTGAGAGTTAAGCAACAAATTGCTTTAAGCAGCACACGGACATGTTCAATAAAACTAGGGAGCCCCCAAGCTTTAGTGCATTTTCAGGAATACTCAAAGGGGACTTTTTAAAAGGTATAGTTTCATCTTTTGAAAGTTATTCTCAGCAGTTTAGTGAATACTGTACTTTCTCTCTCTTTTACTGGTGATATTGGAGAAAAGTGAAAACATGGCTACTTTGCAGACAAAAATATGCCAAAAAAGTTAACATTGACAAACAAACTAATTTTACTAGTAACTAACTTTGAGGCTTTCACCTCTAACTACCCAGTATTGGCTGTTTAAATGCAAAATACAACAGAAAAAGAATACAGAAATAGAAATGTTACCTCTATGATCACATACCTTGCTATTACAAGCTAAAAGCAAAATCTTAACTGATTTAGGAAACACATCCCTGCCCTTAGACATGTGTAAATGAGACCCCAGAAAAGATTTATAAGGGATCGGCTCTAGACAGCCAGGTGCAGGGTAATGGGGCAGTGGTCACTTCCCATGGCAGTGTTACGAATCTTGCTGTCACACAAACCTGGGAGTAAGGCAGAGGACAGTAAGAAGTAGTCTAGTCGCCAGCCCACATTCTTGCCCCGTGCGTTCATCATGTAGGTCCAGAAGGTGTAAGCATTGGTCTGCTCTGGATACAGCTCCCGGAAGCTATCGGTGAAACCAGCGCCCAGGAGCTGGCTAAAGCCCTCCCGTTCTTCAGGGGTGAAGCCAGCATTCTTGCGGTTGCCTTTGGGGTTCTTTAGGTCAATCTCCTGATGTGCCACGTTAAGGTCACCACATAGAACCAAGGGCTTACGCTTATCCAGGTCACTTAAGTAGGCTTGGAAGTCCACATCCCAGGTTTTGCGGTAGTCCAGGCGCACCAACCCGCGCCCAGCGTTGGGCACATAGGCAGTGACCAGGAAGAAGGATGGGAACTCAGCAGTGATAACTCGGCCCTCTTTGTCGTGCTCCTCTTTACCTGCAGTAAGAAAGAGGGAATTAATGAATATGGTGAGAAACATTCCTGCTTATAATTTCAGAAGCATGCCCATGTTTATAATTCTGTATTACGCAAATATATACATACAGAAATACGCAAACTACATACTGACACTGTCAACTCTTATAATGTTACATCACCTCATGACGTTCTGGTATAACAATATAGCAAATTCTTGGTTCAGGTTCTTTGCTTCCAATCTGAAGATTACTACAGTGGTTTAGGTCATAAATTGAATACTTTCACCTACATACATACAGGGTATACATAATCTGAACCACTATTAGTAAATGGAGTCCCAGGAGTAAACATTATCAGTGTATTAGGCATACACTGACCTTTTATCTATATTCATTTTCAGACTTTTCATGTAGAATCACTTTGAACTGTAGTGGTATGTTGGGGTGTGTGTGTGTGTGTGTGTGTGTGTGTTAACACTGTCCACTTACTGTCCACTCTATTAAACACAGTAACATGTTGGTCCAGCTCACAGATGTAAAGTTGATGATTACACGGGTCAACAAAAATGTATCATCGTCGTCGTCAGAAACCACAACACTTTTTTAAACCAGTTTCTTCATGCTGATATGCTTTGTTTTTTTTCAGTCACATCAACTTTTTGAATTAAGAGTAATATTAGATTTGCAATAGACACATGCACCAGTCAAGTAACTCAATATTTTCAGTGTGAAGTCAGACAGGTGCAGACTGGCATAGATATAATGATCAGTGTCACTCAGCTACCACTGTTTCTTCAAAAATGCTCAGTATATGATTATTATATGATCATTATACCAGCTATCATGCATTATAGAACTAGCTTCATCACAAAAACTGTACATGCAGGAAAACCTAAACAGATTTGAATTCAGCATGAAAAACACTACAGAACCCACATAAACTTATCTCTGATGATTTTGACCTGTTGACCTGTTATTATTCATTAGAGGTCGACCGATATATCGGTTCTGCTGATTAATCGGCACCGATAGTTGATTCCCGGAACTATCGGTTATCAGCAAAAATCCACGCCGATATTTTTTCCGGGTTGCGTCAGAGCTGAAGCGGCTGAGAACGGTCCGTTGTCCTTATACAGTGCGAGAGCCAACCTCTATAGGCGAAAATCGCTGAAAAGCACGTGCTTTTGTTTTGACACGTGATACCTTTTCGTTGCAAGGAGAGCGC
>JBBPDE010000128.1:15130583-15148711 GCA_037974605.1 Nannopetersius ansorgii
ATAGAGAGAGAGAGAACCCCTGTTATGAGAGAGAGAGAGAGAGAGAGAGAGAGAGACAGAGAGAGAGAGAGAGAGAGAGAGAGAGAGAGACCCCTGGTCTAATACATGCTACTGGACAAGAAAGATGGATTCAAGGAGAGACATCTGTAATGCATAATAAAGACTCTGTATCTCCACATTCTGAAAAAGGTGTGTGTCAATAGTTTTAATGACTTATATCCACACTACACTGCTCTCCTGTACCCCTTTCTCTTTCTATGTAGCCACTAACCACCCTCCCAACATGTTGTGTCACACTGTCTGTGTTTGGTCTACTGCTACGCTAACAACCTCTTAACTTGAAGCCTGACATCCATCATAGAGCATCACAATGCCAAGGCACACCCCTTTCCCTTTCCTTTATTTCTCAAAGAACGCACACTAGCAGTGATAAACACAAAGAACACACTAAATCTCCCCCCACTGCTCACATCTCACATCCACTCCCACACACACCACTGGCTCACCAAGCACACATCACTTATCTCAAATTGCGCATGCATCGTTGAGATGGAATAGGATCTACTGAGATGGTCCACAATGGTTTAATGGAGTTAGTGTTAAAGTGATGGTTTGACCAAAAATGTAGCTTAGACTTTGCACTTACTTATTATTATTAATCACCTAAATATGCTTGGTGCTTTTTAGTTTTGCACAGGGGCTATAAAGCTAACATAACTGACAATGTAAATACCAAGCAAATTAAGCTGATAACTTTGTGGTTTATGGCACAAATTAATCCTAGTCTTGTGACAAACTAGCCTGAAATTGCTCACACTCAGATTATAGGGTATTGTGTTGTTAGCTGTCTATTTTATCCGGTCGTGTGGTGTTTAAAATGTTTGAGCACTATGCCCTCTCAAGTTCACAAAATTGTAATGAATATCGCTTTTCCACTGCATGGTACCAGCTCAACTCAGCTGTATCCGCATTCTGGTACCCGGTGCCACATTTATTTTCCCCTGCAATTAGTACCTTCCTTATGTAGCTGGTGAGAAACTGTCGTGATGCTATAATCAATGAAACAAACACATTAGCAAAGAAGAATACTGAAGGGATGGTAATAATTTAGGTGACTCAACAATTGATCAGTGATTAGAATTAATTAGATGTACAGGATGTCCAAGGATAACCTGTGTGATGATTGTTTCTGACTATTCAGTAGTCAACACTGATGTCCTGTGATGTTTTCATTACTGCTAAGCTTGCTTGGAACCACAGCTGAGGAAAAGAACCACATACCAGGTTTATCTATTGAAAAAATTAAAACGGCAAGTACATTAGCGTAGAGTCCACCCAGCACCATGCAGAAGAAAAGTGCCTTTATTTTGCAGAACTACATTTTTGTTAGTTGCATTAGTTAGTGCCAGACTAAGCAGATATAAAGGGACAACAACTGAACTTTACTTCGTATATTGCTGTTTAACACAAATTAAATACTAATTTGTCATGTTCATTTTGTAGCTGATAAGGCACAGTGCTATTGTGAAATATAGAGAGGTTGTTATGTTAGCTACAAGTCAGTATTCAAAACTGTTACAAACCAGCATGTGAAAGTTCAAATGTGACCTCTGATTACGACAATCTTTCAGGTCCTGACAGCGGCCACCAGGGATCACTCTTGGTTTAAGCTGGGGTTATTGTGTTTTTGGTTTCGGGTCTTTTATTTTGACATCCTGAGTACACCAGGTTTAAGTTAGTCATTAATTTCAGCCGCTGGTGTACTCAGGAATAATTGTATGTGTTTACTGATTGGTTTAAGGAGTTTTGTATGCTGTATTTAAGTTATGTGGATTGTTGTCAGTTCACTGTCGCCCTGGCTCAGATAAGAGTAGTCCTTTCTTCTTTTGGTTTGTTGATTGTGGCCCTTTTGTTTTGTTTATACTGTGTGTGCGTGCCTGCTTGCATAGTTTGGAAGAAGGGAAATGTGACAGATGGACCGACCCACCAACTGCAGGCACCGCAGATGTGGCCTGGGTGAGCAAGGAGACGAGCAAGGAGGACCCGTTCACAGAGTTGGTCAAGCGACGAGGCTGAGGGCCAGAGCAACAAGGAGGCTGTGTACCCTTGCGGCGAGGCTGTGAACGCAAGCGCCAGTGAGGCAGTGCACACACGGAGAGGGCTCTACCCCCGAGAACAGCGAGGGGCTCTGAGGGCTCCGGTGGAGACAAGTCTATCCTGAAGTACACGGAGGAGGACACGACGGGGCTCCCAGCAGGGGCCTCCACTCAGGGCCCACATTACAGAAACTTACTTGAAAATCCTATCTTAACTGTGAAGTGACCATGGTAACGGAAGTTTAGGATCTTATTTAGGAAAAAAGCTATTACAGAACAACTGTTCCTAGGTAAATTTTCCTATCCTAACTTGAATTAATAAAAGAGTATAACAGAAGCATCCTAACCTCAAAAAATATTTAATAAACTCTCCTAACTTTAGGAGAACCCTTCCACTGTCCTAATTGTTGCAAGCTGATTATTTAGACTACAGACAGTGTGATAATGCTGATATTAGTGTGTGACTGTGAGAGAGAGCGAGAGAGACAGAGTGTGTGTCCCTATACTTTTGTTCACATAAGTTGAGTATGACAGCTCTGTCCCAGTACTTTTGTCCATATTGGCCTATTCGTCTGACTTAAAGTTCAGCACATGACATTGTTTAAAATCCAGATTTTGAAGACAGTAATGAAGATTCTCTGACAATACAGTGTTACGGACTGGAGCCTGGTGGCAGCAGGTTACAGTTACTTCACAAGATGACATGTTGCGTTAGTTGCTAGGTAACACAGACATAAAAGTCGATCATTGATATTAGATCGCTTATTTAGGATTCCTAACTCGAGATAAAATAGGTTTCCTAAATTCAGTTAGGATTTGCTTCTGTAATACCAAATTGAAAAAAAAAAAACCTTAAATCTTAAATCGTCCTATCTTAACTTGACACAATCATTTAATTACTTCATCGCTATTGTTAAGAGGGGGCTCTCATATGTGAAGTCATTAGTCAACAGTAAAAACAATTTGAGCTAAGCATGTGATCATTTAGGGATACATTTTCTGAACATGTAACCCTTATTATTACTCTCAGAAGAAAGGCGATGCATTTTACAAGCGTCAGAATAATCATACCAAGAGGATAATTCTGGTAGTGCTTGTTCCAGCAGCATTGGTTCTCAGCCCGTTAATACTCCATGTACCATGGCTGCGCATCTCCAAAGGAAACCAACCCTCTGCTTTTATATGCTAAAAAGAGAAAACACAAACAAACAGCACATAAGGCTATCCTACGCGCACAAGGCCTGTGCCACACTGTTACCTTGGAAACACAAAGAAAGGGATGGAGAAAGCAAAGTGTTTTCCCTCTGTCTCCATGCAAGTAATTACAATCTCTTTTGTAGCTCCTATGAAAGAGAAAATAAAACACCGGATGCAAATCATAGCTAAATCGGCACCTCAGTTGTAGGCCTTTGCACACACAGTGAGCTTTAATGTCTTGTAAGAGACCAGATTTGTTAAGTTATAACTTGTGCCTGTGATTTAGGATTTGAAAATGTGTGATTTAAATGTTAATATCAGGTCATCCCTATAATTATAGAAATGCAGTATAGTTTTTGCACAAAACACCTTTCACAGCCCCATTTTCAGCTAGATCAGCAGTTAATAAAGTTACATCAAAGGGAAACTACTTTTAAAAGAATAGTCCTAAAAACCTTGTAAGACCTGGTGGACCATTAGATCTGACCCCATCAAACGAGCAGTACTTAAAAGCTTTCATGGAAGAGTAATTCTAGCTTCACTGTTGCTACAGATTTGCAACAATTTATTTGGGTTTCTGTGCAGCTTTACATAGTTAGAAGGCAATTCAGTGCTGAAAATAAGAATAACAATAAGTAGCTGTCAGTTGTCAAGAGCACAGCCAGTGCCAGGGCAATCTGAATGGAAGGACATGTCAGCTGCTAACAAGGATGAGATTAATTCATAATAATAAATCTAAGTAGTTAACAATAAACTTTATTTGCTAGCACCATTAGTGGTTTAATAGTCAGTGTAGTCTGCCACAGTGTTTAATCTAGATCATACACATTTTCTTGTGTTTAGCCAATTAAGAATGCAAACACATGTACAAATTGCCCACACACAGCCCTGTAGCACACAGTTCTAAGCTACAGAAATGATAACAGAATGATTGTTAAAACTGGACATCTCAGCTGGAGTAAAGCTTTATAGGCACTTATGACTGTAAATATGTAAAGCTTCTATGTAATATTCTGTTTGATATGTTTTCTGTTTTTTTCCGGAAAATTAATCATTTGTAATGGTTCTATTGTCTGGAAATTATATAAATGAAAGGGAGGTCGCTGACGTTTGCACAGTGAAATTAAGACACTATTTACAATTCTTTGGCCATTCGTGTATCAGTGACTGGGGTGTCACTAAATGGTCTGACTTTTTCTGAGACTGAAAAAAACTGTTTTGCATGCATGGCTGGATAAACTGACTGCAACATCACTGCTGACAACCCAAGAATATTCAAGCTTGACCGGTTCCCGCAGCAGCGCACTGAAACATTCCCGTGACCTGCAGTCATAATTTGTAGAATGATTAATAATAAGCAACATGCTTTACATGGAAATGTTCATATTTCTTTAGTAATGTCTGAAGACCACTGCAAGCACAGAGGAAAGCCAGAGGATGGTGCGCTGAATCACATTGTCGCCTTCATTGCCTCTACTGTGAAGCCTGACAGTGAGACAAACTGTGAAAATCTGTTGTGTACAAACAAACTCCTGCCAACATGCTGTTGTAGACCTTGTCACTTATGTTTGTGACTGCTACAAGTGTCATTATACAATAAAGATTCTATTATGATAGATCTATGATATACAAAAGTTATTGCCAGCCATTTGTCCCAAAACAAAGCAAAAAAATCTAAACAAACAAACAGAAGTCAAGGCCTTAGTAAAACTGCAGCCGTTATGTGCTGGGAAATATGATGCCAATGTCTGCTGATCACTTTTTAGACATACATAGTAGCACTCACATGTATTGCAGTGGTCACATTCCATGATTTGTACAGTCATAAAAAGAATATTAGGGTATGACCAACTCCTCTACACTGTAAAAAGTGAAACCAAACAGAAGGTAATCTGAAGTGTTTGTGGGTTTGTGTTGTATTTAAATGAGCTGAAAGATATCAGTTAAATTGCTTGTTACCACATGACATACATTTCTAACTGAGAAACCATTTTACCCAATACATTTGCAGATAAAAAGGGGACTTTGTGTTGGTATAATTCTGAAAATGTACCCTCCAAAATACAAAAATGCTCTGAAGGCCAACTGTGTAACTTAAATGAAAATAGAAAAATATAATAGTGTGTATGGCCTCAATGCAAAATGCAACTGCAATGGGTTGTACCACAATGATATTCTCTAACTAAAGATTCTGAAGATGTATTATTCATATTCTACACATTCAAAATGCCTTAATAGAGAACTGGTAATGGTATTTTTTGATCAGTTCATACTCTCGAATTATGTATTGGGATCTATATAAAAAGTCCAGTGTATCCTTATTATCACATTTTTTACATTATGTCTCCTAATGTTATATCACAACCAAAAATTAATTTTTGTCAAAGAGTAATGAAACACTTGGTGGACCTGGAGCGTGGCAGGCAGCTGGAAGCAGAATGTGACAGGGTTAATCCGGTGAGTGATCTTGAAGGGGCCTGTGAAGCGGGTGGTGAGCTTCTTGGACTCCGTTGTGTAGATGAAGGTTTTTTTTAGAAAGTCAGTCCTTGTAACCAACATAGAACAATTGAGGGTGCCGATGGCAATGCTGCATGATGTATCTCTTGTTGGCCCTCTGGCTGGTGCGGGCTTTAATCCAGAGCCTCTGACATCTGCAGACCAACTGTTGGGTCGCTGGTACATCAACCTCTGGTTCGTGATGCTCAAACATTGAAGGTTAAAAGACTGAGTCCATTGGTAGATGATGTTTGAAGATTATGAGAAAGCTCAGTCCAGATTGGGTAGTGTACCCAGGAATGCTGTCAAACAGCCACAAAGCATCACAAATATCGTTCCAGCTGATGTTGGTCTGCTCTGTCTGACCATTCATCTGTGGGTGGTATCCTGAAGACAGACTACAGGAGGCGTCGATCAGCCATAAGTAGGCCTTCCAGAACTGGGACCCTCTGTCTGAGACAATGTCCTTTCGGAACCCATGCAATCAGACTACATGCTTGAGTACTAATTCTGTGGTGACCGGGGGGTCCGGCAAGGGCCACCAGGTGCACAGCCTTAGAAAAATGATCCACAATAGTGAGAATAACACTTTCAAAATCCAGCACGATATGCGACCAGGGGCGCAGCGAAACTGGGAGAGGCTGTAAATCCCCTGAAGTTGCTGGGGGTTGTCTTCGCCCTGGCATACACCACGCAAGTCTGGACAAATGTATGAACATCTTTGGCCATAGGTGGCCACCAAAACACCCTCTGGATGTTAGAGAGAAAGAGGGTGCCTTTTCTTCACTGTGATACGTTTGACCCCCAGTAGTTGACACATTCTTAACAAAGAAGATGTCCGTGGTCACGGGACATGTGTAGGGTCAGCAAGTACCATGACAAAGCTCTTCACTCATATATTCCTCCATGGCACACTGTTCTTCTCTGGAAAGGGAATTTTAGCAGCCGCTGGGGGTACCGCGCCCAGCAACAGATCGATAGTTAGGTTGTAGGGCCTATGAGGTGGTAATTGGACGGCCTGTTTCTTTCTGAAAACCAGAGCCAATTCGCGGTATGGGCTGGGAATGGTCTCCAAGTCGACCTCAGGAGCTTCAGACTTTCCAGAGCATGTCTCAGACTTTGCCTGGAGACAAAGCTCCTCACAAGTCAAGCCACTGTGAATGGGCTCTGTGGCTCACTGTGACTACTAATTGAATTGTCTCTGTGTGATCTTTCAAGCTCCTGACTAGTATAAGGAATGAGAAGGAGAACGGCCAGCGGCGCTTCCACGGAGGCTGGAGCAAGTGGAGGATTGTTGCGAGGAGCCACCCTTGGGCGAGAGCTCATACGCTGGTTGTTCTAGAGGCATAGCTGGATCAGTCCTTCAGGGGTGGCTGGAAGCTCCCGCCTGGCAAGTTCGTCCTTCATTCTAGAAGCGAGCTCCTTATAAAAAGCACTCCGGAGCACAGAATCACCCCAGTTGGTTTGGACCGCTAAGGCTTACAAACCACTTTCCCTGGCACCGATGGGAGTCGGTCTCCACCTAGCTCCACCCATATCCTAGTCCGCTCTTAGGACCGTGTTGGGCCACTCAGCTGCCTGCTCAGTGAGCAGGGAAATGGAGTGCAATCTGGCTCAAATCGTTGCGATATTGAGAGGACTGAAAATCAAAAATCATATTCAGTTTGGATAGAAACACATCGCACTTCACATTCCCACCATCCCACTTATCTGGTAATTCAAATTTGGTTTCTGAAGAGGACAGGGAAAGGGAAGAACGGGCAGCTGCCAGTGGTGCCGGATGCTCAGCAGCCAGCTCATGACAGCCGCACTAGGGCAAACTCTGCTGGCTTATTGTTCAGTCATTCTGTCACAGAATAATGAACACAATCAGTAAACCTGTGTAGCATGGAGGATAAACTCAATGGCGGAGTCACACAACAGAGTAGGTAATCCAAGCAGTTTGATCTGAGAGTGCTCTCACAAAAGTAATGATTCCCACCAGAACCAGTGCTCTCATTCACAAACGTGAGTACTCACAGTCCTGATAAAACACTACAACAGAGTGAAGTTGATAACTCAAATGACTGAGCAATGTTTACCTCTATTCTTTTGGCTTATACACCATTTGACCTGACCTGTGTGTGAGACAATTTCTTGCTTGTTTCAGAATTAAAGTGGAAAAGAAATCCTAGAACGTATATGAGTGTTATGAATCCAGCCACCACACACACACACACACACACCTCCCACCATGTCACCACAACTGATCCAATCGATTGCGGTCTTTGGAAATCTAACCACACCCTGTGACCACTCCCAACATGCACATACCTGGAATCAGTCTTTGTGTTCACTACTTATACAACTGCATTTCTGGATTACTTATTTGCTTTGCTGATTTTATGAATTACCTGCTTTTGATCCTGCCTTGTTCTCAACCTCTCTTTGGATTATACCTGATATTCCTTTGTTATGAACTTTGCATGTTTTCTGTAATAAAACTTTGCATGCCACCATTTTGTGCGTTTCGGTCAGCATTTTGGCTGTTGTTTTTGCATACCAATCCTGCCTGTTTTCAACTATTATTTGTGTTAATGGATTGAACTATGTTTATGTTCTTGTTGTTTCCCTTGGTTCAGTTTGGTTCCCTTCATCTTTAATAAAGCCTTACATTGCTCTTTCTAATCACCGTCTGCAATTTTGTACCCACCCAGCTTCCCAACAACCAGTCAAAACCTGACTGTTTTCAGATTATGTACAAATAGAGCTTGGTTTTAGGCTGGCTTGTAGCTTGATGATTGGCAAAAAACATTTTTTTTCCACCACCACCAAGTTTATTTTTATCCATTAAGCTTTGCTCTGCTCATTAACTGTACCATGAATGTAGAACTTAACACATACTGAAAAATACAATAAATTAAACTTTTGACCACTGTGTTTTGATTGGACAGATCTTTGAGCTGAAGCATGAAAATCTTTCCAGTATCCAGTTTCTACAGGAATACTACTGTAGATGTCATATATCACAGCCATTGCAAGTTGTAAATGATCGGTGTATGGATGTGTAGTTCAAGCTTGAAAATACTGCCAGTGAAAAATGGACTCCTCCACTCGTAAGTGCGTCCCTGGACCCAAACAAAATGCCATTGCTGCCAAAGCCCCGGAGAGTGCTGTACACATGCTGGAAAACACACTGCCTGCTTCTTCTCCCAAGGCCACACTACAGAATGTGTTTATCTATCCCCTAAGGACCTCAGTACATGTTTGTGTGCACAAGTGAGCAAAAGACAGAGACAGAAAGAAAGAGATGCAGACAGAGAAAGTGTGGTAAGAAAATGGAGAGTAAGAAAGACTTCACTTCATTTAAAACAACCATCTCAAGACAACCGATCCTCAGGGCCCCCTAGCTGGGCCACATTTTTGCTCTATTATAGCTCCGGACTCATTTATAGCAGATATTCAGTGTTCTATACAGTGGTGCTAGGAACCAAAATCAAGCAAAATTATGAACTATCTGTGGGCCATGAGAACTAGTTTGAGAAGAACAAAAACAGCAAACTGCTTAAACAAACTGTACTGCCTGACAAAGAGAAATACCCAACAAGGGAATTTATGCAAATCTCAAAAAGTTATTGGTTGATTAGGAATTATATTGGCGGTTAGTCTGACATTTCAATTTGCTACCATGTTTCTTAAATGTTTCTTTAACTGTAAAGGTGTGACGGACAACACTGGTATAACATATTTTTATCAGCACATACCCCTAATTCAGGTATCCTTATTATCAAGTGTCCTTTTATTTTACCTCGAGTAGCTCTACTGTGATATTTCAGACTTTATTTTATACAGAATCTAAATTATCACTGCTAATTCTTGCTAATTCCAGTTACTAATACTGGACTGGTGCCATCTCCTATGTTTTCCCTTTCCCTTCTCCTCACTCACTGCAACAGAGTTCACTCCACTACCGAAAAAAAGAGACTTATAAATTACTTACAATTACACAGGGTTTTCTTTTCAGCAGGCTAATCATAGACAAGGGGACAGAAATTAACACACCCTTAGGTCCCTAGAGACGTTGTCCAAGCCTCTGCCCAATGACTTCCCAGATAGCAGCATGTCATTGTTTCAACATTGAATTATGGTTAAATGCATTTAATTATGGTCAGTGTTAAATTATCAATGTTGAAACTGAATTGATTTTTGATCAGATTTTCAATATTGTTGAGTCAAAAACCTTGATTCAACGTTGATATAAAGTGGCTTTTTCAACACTGAAAATGAGATGCTGAATCAACATTGATATTACTGAAAATATTCAACATTGAATCAACTTATACTCATGGATGATAAATCAACATTGATTTATGGGAGGGCTCTTCAATATTACATCAATTTATGCTCAGCAGTGAAATCAATATTGAAATACGCCTAACGTATTACAGTTTTTCTTGGGTGCTTAACTACATTGAACATGACATTAGTCCAAGTTGTCAATTCCAAATAAATATATTACATATAATATTATATTACATGGCAAAAAATGTTTTCTTGATTTATGTTGGCATACATACCCAATAAAACCACTTTACCTGCAGAGAAGACATGTTTTCTCATTTTTGTATGTTGTTTCTCTCTGTATGTGTGTACAGGTTTTACTGCAGTGAGTGAGTGTTTATTCTGAGAGTGTTCAATGATTGCTCGTATATCTCCTGTTTGACTGATGTGTGTTACTGTTTGAGTGAGTTATGCAATTTTGCAATGGCTATTTAGTGTTTTAATTCACGCAGAGGGCTTTTGTTAGTGTTATGCAGGCTGCATTGGTTGATTTTAGAATCAGAAAACTTTTTTTCATCATGAAAGAAATTGCTTTGAGAATGTGGTTATTGTTTGGAAAAAAGTAGTTAAGCATCTAAGAATAGTACTTTTATGTAGACAACACGCATTGTTTAATTTAGAGAAACCGCAGTAAAATATGCAGGCATGAGCTGGATGCATTCTCACGCATGCGCAGTTGATTTGGCGTGCTTCTGGTTTAAACTGGTCGCGACAAGAAACAGAGCAAAAGCTCGTTAGAGTTCGTCCGAAAATTATACGTGAGTATATTCTACTTTTTAAAAGGCTAAATATGCCAGGCATATTTTATGTTATAAATGGACGTTTGTAGGTTTGAATCACTGGATTTTCAAAAATCTTTTTTTTTAACGACGATTTGCCCTGAGGGCTTACCAGTGGCAGTAGATGTTGTCTTCGGTCAGCATTAAGGCTAAACAGTTAAATATGGATTTTTAAAATTGATGTCGGTGTTTTACGTAGATTATGTATTTGCTTGTGAACTTTTATTTTTCAGTAAATATCGTCCTATAACGTTACCTTACACTATACCTACTGATATGCTAGCCTTCCGCCACATTTACTAGCAAGGTTGCTAATGCTCCCTTCGCGCGCTGAGAGTTGAAATATCGGTCAGTGTTGATTCACGGGCTCCGTCACGAATGGTGTGTAATTATTTCGTTTTTCACATTTAAAAAACAACAAGTCAAAGTTCTAACAACCACGCTTCTGTACGTATAACTTGCCTAAACTTGAGCCTGTCACATGCACCGGGTCACGAGACGTCACGAGGTCTCGGAGATGATGTCTCGGCAGGTATATAAACAGGAAGTAACCTTCACACTGTCATTGAAGTTACTACGCTTCATGCCCGAGTGTCGACTCGAATCCACCTCAACTCTACCTCCGCTACTCTCCGGTACCGTGAGTACTCTGACTCTTCGGAGTCCACTTATATACTTGTCTGTGTGCGTGTTTAGAACGCGAGTTCATATTGGTGTGAACTCTAACTCCTCTGGGAGCGTTCTAAGAGTAACTGTATGGCTTACCGACTCTCTCGTGTCTCTCATGTCCGAGTTCTTCCACCACGCTACACTGATGGCACAGTTCCCTCCCTCTTCTGCCTCCCATTGTGACAGAGCTGTTATTACAATTTTTTATCTAATGCTATTGTGAGTGAGGGTGAATGTGGGTCATCTATAGACTGTACAGTAAACTACATCCAGTGCTCATATTTTTCACAGACATTCTTTTCATATGCTTTTAGGTGTCTTTCACTGATTGGAGGAGGTAATGTTGAAGGGACTGTGCGTCGATTGCTCCAAGCAGTCTTGACCAAATAGTTGGCTTATGAATTTAATTGGGCAGGAAAAGGTCACAAGCAGTGCTTCAGAGATACCAGGCTTCAGACTTGCTTATTTGGTAGGTTTCTGTAAATTTATTTTAATATCTAAATTTTATCAAGTCTGCATATTTATATGATAAATAGTTGTGTAAGCACTAAATAAACCATAACGCAATGATTTGCAAATCTCATTGACATTTTATTCACAATAGACCGTAGAAAATGTTTAAACTGAGAAAATAAAAGAATAAGGTTGTTTTGAATTTGATGGCAGTAACAGTAACAGTCTCAAAAAAGTTGTGACAGGTCCATGTTTACTAATGTGTAGCAACTTTATTTTTAACAATCTTACAGATTGTTGAACGTCTGTCCCTCTTTACATCTGGGAGACTTGCCTCTCTAACATTTTCTTTTTTGCTCAGTAGATTATTGACATGTTGCTACTTAATCCAGTTAGTTGCAATATTTTCTTTCAGTTGTTTTTTTTAGTACCAGTTACTTTTCTGCCTTTTGTTGTCCCTGTCCCAACTTTACTGCCATCAGATTCAGAATGATCTCATACTTCTAATGAAATACTAAAATGTCTCAGTTTAAGCATTACATATGTGTATGTATGTGCGTGTGAGTGAGTGAGTGGGTGTGTGAGAGGGAGAGAGAGAAACACTGTTAGCATTAGCGTTCAGACGCAAAAACATTGAAATAACTCTCTCTACTCTCTCTATGTTTAGACAAGGCACATCTTACTAATACTAAATAAACTGAAATAACTTGAAAATTGGGGGGTGAGGTTTAAAACACTAAAATAGGAGGACAAGACACAGAGCAGGAACGCTGCTTCTTCTTTTTTTTATGGCGGTTGACAACTTTTCAGTGTATTACTGTCACCGCTGGGCTGGTGGAGGTAATACTTTTTTGCATGGAACTGAATCCACGACTCCTGATCCGTGTAACTCGCATTAAAAAAACTTGCATTAAAATTCACTAGCTTGTTAAAAATTTTAACAAACATATGATGTGACAAGTAGGGTAAACGTACCAATTAAGTTCACCCAAATCTTTGTTTGAACAGTTTTTAAGTAAAAGGCATTATTTTCACAGGGAAATGAGAAGTTACAAAGACACATTAATCCCATATTTAATAGTTTATAACTTAGGTTTTTTTTTTTATTAATTTAATAAAAATATATACAGCTTTAAATGCAAAAAGTCTGCTCTGTGCTTAATGGGTACATGTTGTACGCCACAAGTGCTGTGGGTCCCCACGGTAGGGGAGCGGGACCAAGGGACAAGAACAACGTCCCATGGTCTGCAGACACGTCGCCTGGTCTGACGGAGAGTCGGACCAGCAACATGAACAATGGGGAGGCGACGGCAAGAAGGAACAGGGGCGTTGTGCTTGAAAGCTCCGGGTGCGGGCCTCGCGGCTCGCCCCGCGACAACACCCCTGTTCAAAATAAGCTCACAAGCTCACAATTGTGAATTTAGTTTTTATTTAATAAAGGTCAGTTAAAAAAAAAGATGAAAAAAAAACATCAACGCGGAGTATCATATTGTATATGTTGCATTGTAAAAGTTTAACTTTAAAAAATGTAAGCGCATATAAACTGCATTTATGCAGGAAAATTATGCACAGTCTCTCTTAGATTGTTTGAATGTTACAATATTTAAATATTTTGGGTTTTTTTTTTTAATCATTTAGCTGTTGCTGTTATTTTGTTTTTGTCACAACAGTCAAACAGCATTAGGCCTAAAAGCCATAACTTGCATTAACATCATACTGAGAGCCATATGAATGATCACCTTTAAATGTTTTGGGGGAAACAGGTGTTAATCATGACATGCCTCTTTCATTTTGAGGCAGGAGCTGTAATCTGTAATCACCTTGGTTTTGTCATTATAAAACTGTGAACATATTGTTGCTCTTTAAAAAAAATTTAACTAAAAAGAAAACTGACAAAGGTTGTTTTAAGACTATTTATGAACTATTCACATTGTCAGTCTATGTAAGTGGGTGCACCCTGACCTTAATGGGGACATCAATAATTTTGGAATAAAAATGTAGTGGATTTAATTTTAAGACCTCTGTCCATCACCCTATTACACCCGTATCACCCTTTGATGTATGTTTGTAAATAAAGAGAGCACAGTCATGGATGCCTGCTTGCCTGCCTGTCTTCACTGGGAAAAAAGCACGGCAGCGGGGTCACCCCCCACAGCCGTGAGAGATATATAATTTAAACATAGTAGAATAATGACTATATATTTAGGGTGGCTTGGGATCATTTTGGGGGGAGGGGGCTTCAGATTAATTTGGATTAATTCCAACATTACAGTGAGATTAATCGAGATTTAAAAAATTAATCTATGCCCACCACTATTAAAAACACAATTGCCAGAGTGCAAGTCATCTTGTTCTGGACAGTTGTGAGTGTTGATGATTTTTATGCATTTTATTACTGCTGCTCCAGTTTGTGTGGCCTTTCCAATCAAAAGAGAGTTTTAAAAAAAACATATTGTTTACAGTGGTGTTGACTAGAAAGAAAGACATAAAATTTCAAAACCCATGTGTAGGATTACATTAATTTCCAAAAGTAAATAAAATGACTATAGTTGCATTTTAGACATTGCCTACAATCAGTACATTTCTCTCAAATGAACCATTTCAAATCCTCTCTCAATGACTGTACTAAGGAATTTTACAAATTGGTGGAATTATTTTTAAATACTGTTACTTCTGCACTCTTCAGTGTTAAAGAGCCATACAACCTCTACAGCAATTTGCTGTTTGGTTCTAGAGATTTGGTTACATTTGCCTTTTGTTGGCTAGTGTTTCAAAAGTTTTAGTAATCTTCATTTATTCACAAAAAAAGCAATTATGTGCTGCTCCAACATAAATTCAAGAATGCCAAAGCCTTTTTCTTCCCATCTTTCTCTCTCTCTCTCTCTCTTGCACTCAAGTGCATTTTTATTGCCCAACTGAGTGGATTTGTTTACTTTCACCCGCTGTTGACCCCATCTACCCTCTCTTAATAATGGACAGTCATAGTAACACGTTTTAACAAAGAGCATTAACCCAATCTAATGCTTACTTTGGGTTGTTCAGTGAAACAGCACCTTCAGAGCTTGAGCTGCAGATGAATGTGTTTGCCAGTTACAGACTGAACACTACTTCCTTCATCAGTCAAAGGGAGCACCTGGTAAGTGTGCAGCTGAGGAAAAGGGGAGTTTTTCCTCACAGGTGACTTTTTCAAACTGTGCCTTCGATGCAGGCAGATCAGAAACACCCAGGCTTTAACAACTCTTTATGAGTTGGGGGCTTTAAAGAAAAGTCTTCTTTTTGGCTTCTATCCCTTTCCTAAGTCTGTTAAGGGGCAGATAACCCCTGCTACTTTGGTTTGTGGCCTGAAATATTGCTCTCATTAATCCAATACACTTTTTGTCTTCTTCCTAAATGCATTTCTCACCTAAGAGGAATGACGTGTCTGGCCTAAAATTAGTCGCCTAAATGTGGACCCTAATTCAGAGAGACATTTTTTTCCTCTCCCCCATTCCATCCGGACAATGTTTCAGAAAGGTCTGAGTCTGAATAAATATGCCCCATGAAAAATGTTCTGGGAGTCATTTTAAAAAAGTCTTAAAGCACACATCAGAACTACCGGTTCATTAAGAGTCTGCCACTGCCTCATTCAGGCTGAAAGAGCCCTTGGGAAAAAGCCCCTAATCTAGCCAATCTAAAGTGCTCTTTCTCTTCCTCTCTCTCCCTCCTGAACATGTTGATCCATACTGCTCTTTCAACCAGAATGGACATAATTTTGGGATGCTAGCAGTAGAAATATGAATGGCCACTCTATGCACACTTACAAATCGCACATGGCTAAATCACAAGCTGTGCTAAAGCTAAGGCTCCCACTGCACACCTGTTGGCTGACAGTTTCAGTCTCTGTGAAAATGCAGCTGATGAACCCTAAGCAGCATAATGAACAATAACCTTTTTTCTTTTTGAGACAAATGTTCTTGGACAGCATAATTGTACACTATGCGGTCAGACAGTCCTTTGGATGAATACTTTTCAGGTGCATCCATCACTGGCACAGGTGTTAAACTGAACACACATAGTTTGTATAATCCCTCTAGTCAATTAAATGGGATGCTATGGAGCTGCCAGACATGACTCACTATACTCAATGAAAGGCAGTGGCTACAGTATAAAGGTGTGGAGCAGTAGAACAATGTGCTCAGGTATAGTGGAACGCCATCCATTATTTTTATATAGAAATCACAATTTTAAATCAAAATCACAATTTCCAAACTCACTGAAACATAGTACATGAGAAAATGCTCAAATTATTTCATTTTCTTGTATGAATGATCTGAGATTAAACAAAATGACTGATGTAGTTACAGTAAGTAAATGATTTGGTACCACAGAGCATCTGCTGTCTGAGGAACTGGATATTGTATTATATGAATATTGAACTGAATATAGCTTCCAGTTCTACTCATGGTTTTATATCATCACAGCTATAAGACTGGCCGACTGGCTTTCTCACTATTGCTTAAATGAAGGAAAAAATGTTTTTATATTACACAGTTAGATAACATATATATATATATATATATACACATGTATTCATGTGAGACTTCCATATAAATTACTTTCTTTTAATGGTGCCTGAAATTCACACATAGCAAAGCTGACAAATAAAATTCTGGATTGGGCAAAAGTGGCACAAAAGAGTCAGGCTGGCAAAGGCCTTTCTTTAGTCTTGAAAAGAAAGTATCATGGAAGGTCTCGCATTACTTTATTGATGAGCTCCGCAGAGTATCACATGAGAGGAAGACACCTCAGACAGGCATTACATCATCAGAAAAACGGTTTCGAAGGGTATGAGCTCTTCATTTGCACATTAAAAACCAACAAACATCAGGGCCTACTTGCAACAGAGTCTCTCATCAGTTAATCGGGAAGATTAATTTAAGATTAAGTGGAGAGATTAAGCTCTGAAAAAAATCTAGACATGGATCAAACAGAGCTGTTCAGATTGTTTAAACACATGAGCAGCAAGGCTGAAGAGAATAAACTAAATGTGTCGTGGTTCAGCTGGTGTCCCACCCAAGATAAACCTAGAGATAAAGTTTCAGTCAGGCATGTCACTGGAGACACACACAGTGACAAGTGTGTGCTGCCATCGAGTATCTTATTACTCTCATGTAGTGAAATACACATGCATTACAGGCAAACCTCTTCTGCTGTAGGTGGAGTACTAGGCAGGAGTACTGTGTTCTAGAGTGGGGCAGCTGGTGGCCTAGCAGTTAGGGAGTTGCCCCTGCAATCAGAAGGTCGTGGGTTTGAATCCCAGCACTGCTAGTGTCATCACTTGAGCAAGGTACCGTCCCCACACACAGTTCCCATGGGCGCCCCTCATTGGTAGCAGCCCCCTGCTACACTTGGTGAATGGGTTAAATGCGGAGAAATAATTTTACATTCTTCACACATTCTTCGGTGTGCTGCGGTGTATTCATGTAAAACTTTGCCATTTTTTCATGCTTACATATATATATATATATGTTCTGCACAGCATCTGAAACAGCATCCGCTAGCTAACATGGCTAACGCTAACACTGCACAGAGTCAAACTGTTCCCACTTTCTGCTTTACACTTAAGTTTATCAGAAATACAAAAAAAGTTGCTCAATGTTGGACAGCTGTGTTCCTCCGCTGTGTGTGTGATGACGTCATCAAGCGACTAGTTGACTGGAAGAAGGTGACATGGTCTGATAAATCACATTTTCTTGTATGTCATGTGGATGACAGGGTGCATGTGTGTTGCCTATCAGGGAAAAGGATGTATTTCCTAATGGCAATGGCCTCTTTCAGCAGGAAGTGTTCAGGAATGGTGTGAGGAACATAAAGAGTTAAAGGTGTTGACTTGACCTTCACATTTCAATCCAATCAAGCAGCTGTGAGAAATGATGGACAAACTAATCTGATCCATTGAGATCCATAAAGGATTTGCTGCCAGTAACACCACAGCACACCTTCAAAGATCTTCTGGAGTTTAGGTCTTGATGGGCAGAAACTGTTTAGGTTGTACACAGGGGGTCTAAACAATATCAGGCATGTGGTTTTAAGTTTGAATGTCATTGATGATCTCCTCCTCGCTCTCTCGGGCATAGAG